>KN471558.1:0-30828 GCA_000787095.1 Periophthalmodon schlosseri | reverse complement strand
CTGGAGCAGTGGAGAGCTGTACATGAGGAGGTCATGTGACAGTAGATCATATGGGAGGACATGGGGTCATGAGAGTAACAGGATATCACCACTGACACCTTCTTATTCAGTCTGGCCACAACGCCTCTGCTACTTCACATTCACTAAAAACACTGGAATAAAACCTTAATGTAACAATAATAATCATACACATTTTGGTCGATGTTGCATTTTGAAAGGAAACTGAAAAAATAAGCGTTTAACAGAGTGTTTTCGTTTTAAGAGAAGAACTTTGAGAAAACAATACGCAGGGTTTGTGTGTTAAACATGTATGCATGAAACAAAACACAACTCCAGGTATGTTTTTGATGAGAAAACAACATTATAACATAGATCAGAAAATGGCATAATATGAGCCCTTTAACATTGTTCAGTTTTGTATGGATTAAACAGGGTGAGTGGGTACAGCCTGACACTGTAATATCAGATGAACATGAACATATCATACAGAGTAATACTTTGGGTGTTTAGTGCATTGCCAAAAATGTATTCACAGTAAAAGAAAGTGCTGCACGGTGACAGGAACTAACCATAACATTTTATCTCATACCACATGTTGGCCACCCGTCTGAGCGGTAGAGGTAGTGGCCATCCAGCTAATGCCTGTATCCTCATTACAGGCATTAGGTGTGTGATTGGACACAGGTAAGTCTTCTCCTCATGTGTTAAATAGAACAGTGTATATTCAGTGAGTCTTGTCCCCTGGAGACAGCCACAGAGCGGGGACATTCTGACCCTGACATGGCGAGGCAGTGCTGCAATGGTTCAATTAGATTAAACACAGAGAACAGGCTGTACTGTCAGTGTACTGTTAATGAAGTGTAACTGTACTGTGAATGTAATGCATTCTTTACATAACTCACACATATTATACTAAAGCCACTATGTGTCCTCTGACAGCTAGCAGGTAAGAAGCAGCACTATATACACCAGGGGCATCGGACTGGGGGGGTAAATGGTACTGTTTACCCAGGGCCCAGTGCACGGAGGGGCCCTTCACAAATTCAGTACGGGTAGGGCTGGGCGATATGTGAAAAAAAAAAAAGAGTCATGTAGACAGGTAGACCTCAGGCATAAAGAGCAGGGTGTCGGGATCACTACAGTTTTTTTTTTGTGTTGGTGACCAATATTCTGGAGAAATCCACATGTAAAAGTTTGGAATTAGTTTGTACAGCATATTGAGCCTAAAAGCATGAGTGCGTTACCGCTAGTGACAGAAACATGTGCACGGGCTCGCTGCCACTATTGGTAAAAACACGTGCGGTCTCAGTGCACTAAATTAGGTCTCAAGTCACTTACTTTCAGTAACTTGGATTATAATGATAAGAAGCACAAAAGAAGAGAAAAGAGAGGGAGGGGGAGCAGGGGCAGATGGCACCACACACACAGAGGCACTCTTGAAGGAGGTACTGGAATATAGTCAGATTATTTAGATTTAAGTCAAAACTTGGGAAACACAAGGACACGTGAGGAGACAAAAAGAAGAGACGCCCCATGGCCCTGACTCAGAGCTTTCGATTTTTGGCACAGCCCTAAGTTTGGGTCCACCAAGATCATTTGTACCCAGGGCCCAAAATTTGGTGCTTCACCTCTGATATATACTATATATCGCAATCAAATCAAAATCACAATTTCAGCAATTATTTATAATTATTATACAATTACAATTAATATAGAATGCTCTCTGCAAATGTATATTGTTGTACCTGTAGTTTAGACCTCTACAAACAGGTCCTGAAATACATGGGATTCTTGTTAGGTTAGTTTATCAGTTCAGATTCTTCCTTCAAATGTGAATACTCCTGGAGTTGTTTACAAAGTGCCCTCTGAACAGAATCCTTTTAAAACATATATATCACAAATCTTATCGCAATACTTCTCAGATAAATCACAATTAGATTTTTTTTTTACCAAAACTGTGAAGCCATACTGTCAATTCCAAATGCTGTGTAGATTATTTTAACAATTACAATTAAATACTATTAAAAATAAACTGTACCAAGCACTATCATCATTTCAGATGGAGACCAATATTACTCCATAAGTATGCAAAAGTTTAACAATATAATTTTGTTTTTTACCATTCCACTTCTAAATTTTGAGAAGAGAATGTCCCCGCTTCATTTGTGCAGACAGAGTAGACATTGAACTTTGTGGCAGCTTTAGTTTCATGTGGAAAAGCCCAGTAATTACAGAGATATTAACTATAGACATCTACATATTCACAGTTTAAAGGCAAATTCTACTAAAGAATTCTGATCTGTCCTCCCAGCTAAAAGTTAATCTACAGCAGATAGCTAGCGTGATGTCACTGACCCACGTTTTTGACAGCAAACCAGTTTTACCAGAGAAAACTGAGGAATCTTGTTCTAGTTGGTTTGTCAGCTCTGAGAATTTCACAGCTCCACTTCTTCGGCATCGGAAGAACAAAAGAATACTTGAAAAAAAAACAACCCAAAAAAACCTTGCTGTAAACTGATTTTTTTCATAGACCAAAACACAAGGGTATGACGTACAACTGGTAACTGATGTCAAGTATGTGGTACAGGAAGGATATGTCTCTTTGGATAAACAATGGGTCAGCTGGCATTCATTTGTAGTTTGTTTAATGTAAGGATGATGGAAAGCTGATACAGCTTCCTGCTATGATGTCGTGGTTTATTCTTGTTGTTTTTTTACATATCTTTCAATAGGATTTTGAAGGAACGAGTGATATGGTGACTTCTTGGCGTGTTTCAAATTCCAGTGTTGTCATAGAGTGAGACTCAGACTGAAATAGTTGAGTTACATGTGGAGTTCACAAGTTTAACAACAAAAATGGTCTCAAAAAGTTTAAGTATTACAATAAGGAATAATAAGGGATATTCGGATATTGTAAGTATCCTAAACTGAATTTTATATTTGAGTAATTGCAAAAATCATATAGTAAAGTTATAGTTAAGTTGAATGAGTTGAATGTTGAATGTAAAAACTATTTACAGTGATGGATCCCTGTAATGGACAAAATAGCTAACATCAAGGTTTATTAGCGCTTATGTTTAAAGGTGCACTATGTAACTTTTCTGGTGTGGGATCTGTTGTTTGTCTCCATGGAGATATTATTGCTTTGCCAGGAATTTTCCACAGTAGTCTCCATGGAAACAGATATGTTTAATGCCACACCGTAAAACATTAAACAATAACATTTGCACAAGACAAGCTGGTAGCAGACACTCCACCAGAAAAGTTACAGTGCACCTTGAAGTTCATTCAAGTTGTGTTGCTTTGCTAAAGAGGACACATGCAACTTGTGTTTTAAATCTATAGTGAAATGCAGGAGCGGCCCCAGACACTTTTGATTTGAGGAGCTAAGGGGGTGCTAAGGTTGTCAATGTGGGTGCTCACTTAAAAAGTTAATTTAGAGCCTTTTAACAATGGAGCGTACCCCCCACCCCCTAACATGTTTGTTTCACTGTTTTAAACACATTTAAATATAATTAGCGCCCTGTAGTGATTTATAAAACCTAATATGGTATTCTTTATTTATTGTAGCCTCAATTTGAACACTGTGTGGTTGCCATTTGAACACTTTCGTCAAAATTGGATGTGCTGTGAAAGTGGGGCAAAAATCTTTGGGGGAGCTATGGGGGTGCATTGGTCATTCTAGGGGAGGCTTGATAAAAAGGCAGGAGGAGGCAGAATACAGGAAACATAAAGCACGCTATTTACATTACTCTCTGTAATGTTTAGTCTGGATCAGGCCAGAGCCACAACTTTTCTTTCAAACAAAAGACATTTTCTTTCCCTTCAGCTGCTTGTCCCAAATACTCATTATTACACTGCCAAAAATAGAACATAATGTTCCACAGTATGGCATAAACATATTTATTTCCATAGAGACAAACAGGTGACGTCACCAACCCAAGATATGGGTCAGATCTGTGAACACTGTCACAGTAATGAATGTTTTGAAATAACAGAAACATACTGTAATTTGAGATCATTTGAAACATAATAGTTAGACATAGATACCGTTAACGGCTCATCTTTATACTCTTATAGGCACATTTGGTTGGAAAAGTGGCGTGCTACTGCCATCTTTTGGTTCACTCTGTACCTCTACTCTGGTCACTGGTCACAAGTCTACACGGCACTGCGCTATACTTGGCTCGTGGCGCTCTCTAGTGGACATCCTGTAAAATACAAGACCAACCCTGCGTGGAAAAAAGGCAAAATGATGTACGGCAGCACTGGGCCAGAAATAGCTTACAGTATTCAGCGTTGTGCGTCAATGGAGTGACGCCTCTAACAGCTTCCACGTGTGGTCAGTGTGGAAACGGCGATAATTGGATCATAACACTCAGCTTAGGAAGAAATTTTGACGTTTTGCTCTTTTAGTGATTTATGACGGATTGGATCAAAACAAGAAATGCTCCAAGACTGGATCTGAAAGCCCATCTGTAACCAAGACCACTTTCTGTTTGAAGATAAGCCTTCCTGTACAATAACTGCACATAATACAACTTACAACTTACACTTACTTTCTTAGATGGTCCACTTACTGTTATTTGCAACATTTTGAGGAGTTATTCCTAATAAAAAGATTTTATTATATTTTGTTTTAAATCGTTAATCACCATGGCAACGATCCTAACTTCTCATCATTCTGAAACTCGTGGATACACTTTGTTTCCCATTCTGCCATTGTAGGCCTGTGTCTACATGTTTTGTGTCGGCCTACTGCTATTAGGCTTTATTGATAAGGTGCACCATCAGTATTTACTAGAATATTATACACATACTCAAACTAACCTAGGAGTAAAAAGATAGTAAATTACACGATATCTAATGCAGTAGACTATTTTAAAACTAGCCCTACCAATAGCAACACAAAACATTAGATGATTTGAGAATGGCTGAGCTTATAGTTTTTATATTTTGATTTGTATGCTGTAATTGTAAAATGATAAAAAAACAACAACAAAAAAACAGTGATTACCTGACATTAAGAACATTTTTTTAATCTTTGACATTAACAATAACTATAGCAGTAAGCCTACCCTACATCAAACTTTGTTTACTTTGACAGAAATAAAGATTTAATTGGTTAAATATTCCCTGTTCCTTGGTTTCAGCTTCCTGTTGCAACATGTTTCATCAAAAGATACAGGCTAATATTTTCTTCTAAATTGTTAATCTCTATGGCAACTCACAGTCCTAATTTTTCATCATTCTGAAACCAATGGATAGTAAACAGTGGTGGGATTCAAATAGGTCAAAGGGAAAAATCTATAACCCAATTAAAATCCAATTAAATAAAAATCTATGAAGTGATGTCATTTTAATTTTTGGCACTTGGGTTAATAATCGTGCAGTTATCAGCAGCCTATTTCATCCAACTGAAACATAGCCCTTATTGCTGACATTTTCCCCGAGTTTAGCTGCAGATTTTGAGTGAGTTGTTGGGAGTCTCTGGAGGAGGGTGGAGCGCTCTGTCTGCACTGTGTGACTGTAGGCTACATCACTCTAGTGTCTCTGCCTCGGCTCCAAAATGCGCTCTCCTCCGCCTTGTCACTACCACCACCGTCTCCAGTAGTCTCAGTAGCACCGGGCTGCAGCATCAGTGGACCATCGGCGGATAACATGCGCGCATTTCCCAAACCACCAACTCGTCACAGTATGGTCCTGTATTTAACAAGACGCTCCAAAACTCTCTCTCTTCGCTAATACGACAACACCACCTGTCCACACCTTCACAAACAAGGTAAGCGCTTTTTACAAATCAATAGACGTGACGGTTTCTTGGCTATGGGATGCGAGGTGTTACAAATTGGGGAAAAAAATAAAAAAAAAGGCACCACATACACACACGAAGCGGGAGTTTCCTGGAGAGTTGGCAGCGCAAGGAAGCGTGGATGGCTTTAGGCAACACAACATCACACAAGCTGGATAGATAGATGTGCAATACAGTAATTACTCCTCCCGATGCGAAAACGTATACATTTGTTGTCAAGTTCACAAAGCAAGGGTTTGCGTCAGTGTTTAGCGGCGTTTCCGGTCAACACTTTTGGGAATACCTTTAGTGAAGCAATGACAGTGATGTGCGCGTATCTCCCAATTGGCATGGCAAGTCCTCATTATCAATTAGGGTTAATTAGCGAGTCAATTAAGTGCGTCTAGACGTTTGTTAAAAGGTAAATGTGTATGGGAGGTGTGTGTAGGTGGTTTGGCAACACATTGCGCCAAGTTGGATGCTTTAATCCCTTTAAAAATTGTGCGTAATGCTGATCCAAAAGACCTCTCCAAAGTTCAGCTCTTGGCACGGGCCACCTGAATGCCCCTCTCCATGTTCTTCCCACCACACCAAACTACTCCTAACCTCTTTTGGCGATGCAAAGTGAACCTAATCTAGCGCCAATAGGGTCTGTTGTTGCATAACTTTAAAACTCAAGTACCATCCTGAGCGCGTGGGCGGAGATGTGAAGTTCCCAGTCCCACTTCCTCGCTGTTGTTTTGCTCATTAAATCTGAGTGGCGCATTAGTGGCGTCTTTTTCACTTTATATACTTTTGAGTGACGAGTTGCTTAATGAGTAATTTGGATACAAGTTTTAGGCCTATGTGTGGACCATAACTTCATTAACTATGCATGAATAAATAAGTTATGCAAACAATTCCTCAGCTGTCTATTATTCGCATTCTGAGGACTTTTGCCCATTACAAAGATATATTTTGTTTTAAATTGTTCATCACTATGGCACTGATCAGCATTTTTCACCATTCTGAAACCCAAGGATAGGTTCTTTGTTGTTAACAGTGCAATAACTGAATTGCAAATTAGTATATTTATTTTTTACTGACATATTAAACTCGTAAAATTAACTAACCCATTTTGGAGTTAAGGTTAAGTTAAAAGTTATGCTGTTGTTAAGCCTGCATTAGCATTTTTTTAATTAAAACTCTAATACATAACAATATTAACAGAGTTATTTTATATTTTTGCCATACATTTTAAGTTTCATAAGGTACCACCCAATGTAATTCAAACTAAAAGAAATCTGACCTCTTCATGACCCACTTTTTGGTCCCTGTCCATCAGTTCGGAAACAGCTGACACTGCTGTTACCGTGGAAACAGTCATTTAAAGTAATTTGCATACACCTTTACTGTGTTTCTATGGTAACAGACTTTTTTTGGAGGCTGTAGTTTTTTTTTTTGTTTTTTTTTAACAATGTTTTCATGGCAACAAGAGAGCAAGCACAGACAGGATTATGTTCACATATATGAGATATAAATTAGGTTTTCTTTCAGTGGAATTCAAGTTGATGCTACTGTCAGGCTATAACTCACATTACTTCAAATACCTTTACCAATAGGGCGATTAGTGAAGCAGGCTTCTTCTAATGGGGTGGGAGGTATGCAAAAAAAGTTCATGATATTTGCATTTTTACTCTTAGTCTATACTCTTATTAGTATAGGAGTATGACAAATCTATCATGGCATATGTTCTTCACTATGATTACTATAAATAGGCAAAATGAATACACTTTTTTTAATCATTACACTATTTCATTTAATTAAAAAATAACTTAGCAAAAATGCATTTCCATTGGTTAATAAACAGGAACTGGACTATACTACATGTGTTATTATTATACTGTGGAGGCACAGACACTGATAGAAGTGTGAAGGGAGTTTGAGAGGCTGAGGTGGCTGGTGATTTTGCTGCTTCAGCGGACATGGGGCAGAGGAAAGTAGTGGCGCGTTGATGGAAGGGAGAGATAATGCATTTATACGAATAGCTTGAGGGATGATTGGTTAAGAGAAAAATGTAACAGACTGATTAGCTGACAGCAGTTGACAATATGCATAGAAAAGACTCTTCCTGATTGAATTTACATTTTATTTAAAGGTGCACTATGTAACTTTTCTGGTGGGGGATTCATCAGATGTTTGTCTCCTTGTCCTTAAAGATGTTATTACTTTGCCTAGAATGTTCCACAGTACGGCAATAAACATATCTATCTTGCATTTACTCAATTACAGGTATTTTTTGAGTGAGTGTACGCCTTTCCACATATCTGACATGTAACTTGGCAGCATCGCTCCCTTGTCTCCATGGAGATAGATTTGTTTTATGCCATACTGTGGAATATTCACAGCAACAAAATAACATGCAACATAAACATCTTCATACAAACAAGCAGGTGGCTGACCCTTCACCAGAAAAGTTGCATAGTGCACCTTTAAACGCCAACTTCACATAAATGAAACAAACTAAAACGAACAGGCCGAAATCAAAAGAGCAGCTTTTCCCAGCTTGTAAAATGTCACAATCACTCATCTCAATGTGTTGCTTGGTTGCAGTATTGATGCATATTTGAGCTGGTTTAAATCTAGACTGGGCACTGATCGCTTGTGCATGTTCTACTTCTACCTACATGAAATCTGTGCTAAAGCAGAGACTATGTATGCCGAGGGTCTATATTTGAGACATGTGTGGGGGGAGCAGTCTGTCCCTCGGTGTGGGGGAGGGAGGGGTGAGAACGCAGGGGTCCAAATGTGATGCAAAGTCCTGGTTCAGAGCTAGTCCTGGTCTAGAGTTCAAACAGGATTCATATTCTATGACTGGTGTTAAAGGTGCACTATGTAACCTGATGGTAGGAAGTTTAATACCAGCTTGTGTCCATGGAAATGCTATGGCTTTGCTTGGAATGTTCCACAGTATGCATTACACTGATACATCTTGCATTTAGTTTATTACTGGTGTTAATATTGAAATAAAATGCCTACATGTGTTCTTGCAGTGAGTGGGGTCGCCTCTCCACAGATATGACATGTTACCTGGCCTGGTGACACCTCCTGCTTGTTGATTTGTTGTTGATTTCTGTCAATAAAAAAATAATTTGTTTGTTCTAGTTCCTTCTTGTTAAAAAAACTGCAACTGTGCAGTTTTACAAAATTTCACATAACTTCACTTTAGAGTTAACTTAGTAATTGGCAATTGTTATTAACAGTATTAGTGGCTAGTCTACTGTGACGGTACTACATTTATTATACAGTGTTTCTTAGGGCTGTAGTCGATTAAAGAAATCCTTGGTCAAGACCCTGCCGATCGATTAGTCGATTAAAAAAGGGGCGTGGCAAAAGCTCTTAAAACTAATACATATTACATACATCTCTATGTCTCTGACCCAAACTGCACTCACAAGACTACACCTGCAGAGGAGTTCAAGCAAAACAACTATTTATGCAAAAAAGTACTAGGAAACAAAGTATAAAAGAAAAAATATGTTTTTTAAAATAATAAAGATGTACACATCTTGTGATTCATAAATTTAATCTGCCTTTTTACATATAAATACCACAAAAATACCAAATCTTTAGCTAACTCACTCACTTCTCCTTTCTGCTGTTGTCCCATATACATCTTTATAATCTGAATAAAATGATTTGTCCACTAATACAAATTTTGATCAGCTTAGATACTGCTGACGGATTAATCGACTAAAGGACTAAAGGACTACAGCCCTCGTGTTTCTGAATGCTCTGTTATGATCCCTTTATTAGCCTTGATAAAACAGTTGAAACAGGTGAGTGGACTGCCTTTGTTCCTCCTCCTCTTCTGTGCTCAGTAATAATGCAGCCTCTGTCCTCTTGTGGTCACTGTAACACAATCTACAGCACCATCGCACACATCAGTCACTCTCATCTTCAGAGCAGGGCCAACAGGGAGGAGAACACATACACATCTGTAGAGTCATCGCAAGAATGAGCAATCCTTAAATGAAATATTATGCAAAACGACTTTTAAGAGCTTGTGTTCCCTTCTCATTAACACAACTGAAGCTGTATTTAGAGTGATACTTGCATGTCAAGACGCCATTGCTCTGAAAATCCCCTTTTTCACCAACCCCTTATACTGTTTACTTACTTCATTCTTCGGTGAGGTGGTTTTAGATAAATCATTGGGTGTCATAGATTATAACTCTATAGCTGTTCGAAGCATAATAAGTCTTCTTTAAAACAGCTGCACAGTCATTCAAAATATGTAAACCAAAATGCATTGTAGGGTCAGAAGTATCGAAAATCAGATACTAATCAATAATAAAACTAGAAAAAATATATATTAAAAAATATCGAAACTAGATACTCATTTGAGCAAGTATCAATACTGCAAAAAATCACATTAACAGGACAATGATTTAGTATTTAGTATGATTGTGAGCTCTATCAGAACTTGTATAAGCTAAGATATGGAACTAAAGAACTATTATTTGCATATAAAAATACATTCTACATTTTTATCTTCATTGTGGTATCGTAATCGGTATCGAGTACTGAGTGAATCCCTTAGTATCAAAATCGAGTCTGAAAGTTTACTATCGTGACAACACTAATACATTGAGTTGGAAGGTGTTTGCATATTACCACATTTTCCAAAACTCTAAATCTCATGAAGACTATTTAGAAAAGTTCAAATTTGTTATTATGACAGATCTACTGAATACTGTTGAGTAATATCTGTATTTTAGGCAGTTCATTTTAAAATGTCTATTTTTTGCATCATGGTGGCATCATTATTTAAGTCTACATTATTCAACAGTACTTTATCAGGAAAAACAGCTTGAATCAATGAAATACCCTTATGAATATTAGTCACACAATGAATCATGCAATGGGTTTAGAAGAAACAACCAGAAACTCCATGTTGTACTCAAACAAACTACTTTTCTATGCAACAATTCTTTCCATTTCTATTGCTAATAATCCCATGTGCTTGTTTTTTGAATGTACGTTGCCAGGTTGGATGGACAAAAGTGTGAAAAGAGGATGTGCTGCAGTTGTTTGGTGTTGGAGGAGTGACAGAAGCAGTGACAGGTGTGGACAAAAGTTGGGACTTACATAACAGCGGAGAGGAGGCAGTTTTTGGGACTCCTGGTTTGAAGGTAGTTTCTGAGAGTGGACAAAACGAGTGACAACGATGGAACACGCACCTAACGAGACAGGAGGGAGGGTAGTGGGGTTGGTATGGGTTGTTATGGGCAACCAGCACTAGTCTGAACATGCACAATACACACTTACGTGCTTAGTGCTGGGTTTCAGATGACATCATAACATTCTATAGGCCAGTAATATTTAACACAGATGGGGGGCAGTTAAAATTAATATCGTTATTAATGAACAGAATCCTATTATAGAAACATGAATCTGATCAAGAATTTAGCTCAGGACGACCCACTTCTCCTGACAAGTGAACCCACCAAGAAACACTGAAGGATGGGTCAAATGCAGACACACATTTTCCAACAGTAAAAATTATTAACATTTGTTGCTATATTGTATTTGGTTTATTTCTTTGAAACAGTTTAAATTAAATTAAAAAAATTGAAAGAAAAACAACATTATCAGAGTCTGCCATATAGCTAGAAATGGTTAACGAAAAAAACGAAAGAAAGAAAAGAAAAAAAGAAAGAAAAGGAAATGTAGACTAGGCATCTGACTGAATTTGATAACAGTAGCAATTTGGATATTTTTTGGACTGGTGATGATATTTAGATGGTGTTGTTGCATTCAGAAACTGTAACATTACACACATTATAATCTATTCTAAAGATAAATCTGGCAAATCTGGCTTATTGTGCAGCTTTTTATTAGTTTTTATAGACAATATACTTGACTGATAATAAACTTTGCATACCTTCAAAACAGCAATTGAGACATTACAGTTTTTCAATATATCTCCCACCTCTACACAGATTACTATTTAGAAAGTATGACGCTGCTGCTGTAGACCACTGGAGACGGTGGTTTATATGCAGAGGTGGGTGGTACTCAGTTACATTTACTCAGTTACATTTACTCGAGTAACTTTTTGAAGAAATTGTACTTTTCAGAATACTTTTACTTTTACAGCATATTTTTACTTCTACTTGAGTAATATTTTCATTAAAGTAACAGTACTCTTAGTTGAGTAAAAATTTCAGTTACTCTTCCCACTGTAAGTCTACAAGTGACAAAAGCTTTATGTTGACAATATGAAATGATTTGAACGTTTGTGTTTCTTGCACCGCTCCTTCAGATATGATTTCGTTTATCTCATTTTTGTGCGTGTGTGTCTTACAGTTACTTTTTAAGTTACTCTTACTTGAGTAGCACTTTTCTCAAATACTTTTTTACTCTTACTTGAGTAATTTCTTGGACCGTTACTTTGTATTTCTATTTGAGCAATATTATTTTGAGTACAATTTTTTGGCTGCTCTACCCACCTCTGTTTGTGTGTTTACTGCTCTGCCCCTGACTCTGAATAACTGCACACTGACGATATGTTTCTGATTGGACCGATTCACAGTTATGTTCACAGTCCGTCTCCGCTCTCACTGCAGCACAAGTGTGGCTATGACTAATGTTTTACTCATGATACTTCTCCATGTATATCAGCTGCCATAGGTCACAACTTTTTCATAGACTTCTGGTGCAAAACGTTGTTATTACTACGGGTGTTTATATGAGATTAGGGATGTCAAACTTGGTTAATTGATAATCGTGTCAGGTCAGAGTGTAATCGTGAGAGCTAAACAATTATAGTAAGTAAAATTCCATTCAATCTATACTCCCAAAAAAGTAATGTAAAGTGCTTTTTATTTGGCTGTTTATGTCACTTTAACTTTACTTAATAATTCATAAAGTTTGATTTCACAAAACTGGTCACATACTGATAATTAAAATAATAACACTCGTTATTGTAACACTAAGTTTTATTCACCATATTCTGGAAGTTGCCGTGGGCCCACCACTGTCATTCGAGTTGTATTATTTTGCATGGGGCTGTTGATCTTGACAGCAAATAAGTTCTATATGGGCTACAGAGCCACTTTAAAGCCTCACAGAGAATCATATTTTGGCTGCAAAACTTTTCCAAAATTCTCCATTGAAATGAAAGGGATTCCTGCTTAACCGGAAGTGCCACTACAAAGACAGCGCGGTTCAGTCGCATTTACGGCAAAAGTGGGGGGGCAAAATAAGGTCAATATCCTGACACCGTTATTTGAAATTTTCATGTGCCTGTTTTTATTGTTAATCAATGACCAAGAGTCTGAATTTTTGGAATTATCTTAAGTACAGAGCAGTGGGCAAGGATAGGGGGTAGGTGAAAACAGACATTTCAGGAGTACTCAAGCCCCGAATGCACGACAATACAGAATTACTCAAACACGCACGAATCAATTGAAAAACAACTTTGAGTAAGCTAATGATAATGTAACACTGTTATTGTTACAAGTGAATACATTTCAGTCATGTCTGGATTTGAATTTTATAGTTCAGGGGTAATTGCCTTTAAAGGGCCCATATAACGCTGGTTTCTGATCTATGTTATAATGTCATTTCCTCACCAAAAACATAGCCCTGCATATTTAGGCTCGTCTCTCAAACAGAAAACACTCTGCACCACCCTGTGATGTCATGTGGTAATACTGGAAGAGCTCCACTGTGTTTTTAAGCTCCTTACACCTTCGCTTGAATCATTTGGATAATTTCAGCCCTGGAATTGACACTCTTTATTGAACAAAAGGTAAAAGGTAGCTGTTAACCTGAAAACTTCATGACATCACAAGGTGGAACATAGCATTTTGAGATGTAGATGGACTAAAAATAAAGGGTTACTCAAACGTGTGAATGAAACAAAACACAACTCCAGGTATGTATTTGATAAGGTTACAACATTCTAACATGGCTTGAAGCTCACAAGAGTCAATTTTGTGTAATATAGGACCTTCAAGTTTTTCTATGTCGTAATGGTAAGCAATCTACTCAAATTAATCAGCAAAGGTTAAGTGCTTTACTTGTCGTGATGCATACAACTTGAACAACAAAATAGAAAGAGGGAAGGTTCATATTTTTTCAACTGCCTGCTATTGGCATTGCATTTCCCAAAAAGTAAATTAACTTAGATACCAGCATGACTAAGATATAAAAATATTTCTTTTTAGACAGGCATAAACATAAACTCAAGTTACCACACTGCTGAAGCCTCACTGCATCATACAGATACTTATATTCCACTGTAATTATGTTGTTGCATCACTCTTTCATTCAAACTGATGGGCTGCTCTGGCTCAATGCTATTGTCAACCACAAACTGAACCAACACTCATTTAAAGTATTTAAACTTTAACTGTCCATAAAAAGTTCAATATATTCAGAATGCACAGGTGAAACTTTTAATAATCTGTTCAACATGGCACCTGCAAAGTGGGGGTGTGATACTGAATTTTTGGGTAGTAATTGAGTTCGTTCTCAAAGCTGATGTAACTTAGAAGCAGGCCAAAAGTTTAAGGAATTTAATACATTTGATGTAAGAGTTTTTGTAATGGCTGGACTGCTGGGTTTGAGCATAGATATAAACTACTAAACTACTGTTATTGTGGGGGTCTAAAGGAGAACAGTGGCAGAAATGTTCTAGCTATCAACTTTTTGTTTATATAAAATATTTTCTAGGTTGTTGTCTCCCCTACTGTCTCTAAAAATATTGTAGTATGGAAGTACACTGTCTTCTCTCAGTCTAGTATTACAGACTTTGACTACTGCTGCTGCCTCTTCCCAAAAGTGTTTAATAATGGGAAAATCTACTTGTAAACTGATCGAAAAGAATTTAATACTGGAGATGAAGTAAGTTTGTTCATAAGGTACAAGCTGTTATAACATTTTATTCTTTTACTTCATATTTTCTGCTTAAAATGAGCCTTATATAGTAACCACAAATTATCACCTTTGTCTCCATGGAGATGTTATTACTTGGCCTAGACAGTCCAAAGTCTGGCATTAAATTCATCTCTATGAAGACAAGGGCGGGACGGCACTGGGGCAAGTTACAGGTTACATCTGTGGAGAGGTGAGCACACTCACAGTAAGAATGTGTGTTTTTCAATGTTCTTGAGCAATAAAAACAACTAGATACTATATGAACTGAATGCCATACTATGGAACATTCAAGGCATGGAATAATAAGTCTATGCAACTTTAGTATTCATTAACAGTGATACTAATAGTGTCACTAAAACTTTTCTACAGCTAATTTAGTATTAATGACATGCCCTAATTAAGCCAGTGATTGTCAAAGACTGAAGTCGATTTGACCTGATATTTGGTTCCTCTGTCGATTGGTTAAACTCTACAGTATCCTGACTCCTACCTTTCCATCTACCTTTAGAAACCTTGTCAATTCAGGCCAGTTTTAGATCATGGTTATTCACTAGGGGGCGCCACTGCCTTCATGTTTCTCATTGGCTGGTGACAGTGGGCAGACCAACTGTACTGTGGTGTATTCCATCTGACACTCAGCTGCTGTGACTGGTCTGTCCCACAACACCTCACTATTGTTTTTGAACATTCATTATTATTTCTTCTAAAATATCAACAGATGTATGACGTTATTGTGATGAGTGATAGTTGAGTGGATCCAAACAAATGGGTCCAGTTACACAGAGATCTGCCTTAATTCCTCCTCAGTTCAACATAGCCAACTGTTGATTAGGTCTGTTAGACATTGGCCATTGTGTTTCCTTATTTAATATCTTTCTATTGACTGTGTAGTTTCTTTATTCCATTGAAACTGCTGTCACAATACATTTCAAACCCAATTTCGATACTAAGGAATATTCTCAATACTCCAATTCCAATGTACCAATTCCAATACCACGGTGATAATAAAAACTTTATTTAGACAATAGAATGTAATTTTCAACATTAGATCGTAGTACTTTGTTTTATATTACCATGCGGCCTTATATTTATCTAATCCCTCATTTGTCCAGGTAAGTTCCATAGTGAATGTGACATTTTTAGTATCTAGTTTTGATGCTAGTTTTAGTATTGATTCGTATCTGAATTTTGAAACTTTTGGCAACACTAATTGAAACAGATTAAATTCTTCTCACATTTTACAGTTAAGGTACAATGTGTAACTTTTCCTTCTGCTACTCTTCATGTTCATGCTAGAATATTCCACAGTATGGCATTACACTTATGTATGTCCATTGGAGACAAGCAGGTGACGCATCTAGGCCAAGTTACAGCTCAGATCTGTGGAGAGGCGAGCCCACTTAAGTGTTTTTGAAGGTATTTTTGAGTTATAAAAGCACCCTCAATGAACTAAATCCAGTATAGTTAGGGTTAAAGCCACACAGTGGAACATTCCAGCCAAAGCAATAACATAAACAGAAGCATGTGGCATACCCTCCACCATAAAAATTACAAGATGGTATCCTGTGATTGGTTAACAGTGGCATGTGACAGATAGAAAAGAGGAAAGAACTAACGATCCCTGGTTTAATTAACACATTGCTATATTTTAGTGAGTAAAAATGTCCCTCATATTAAAGCACTAGATAGTTTTTCCCTATTTGTATCTCTAAGTTGTGCAGTGTCTTTCTCAGAGCTAGACCCATAAACAGCAGGTGTGGAGTCCCGCTGGTCCCTGGCTCCTAAACCATCTCTGCTTTAGTCAGACCGATCCCCCCGAGTCCGTCTGTCTCCCACGACAACCACGACTCAGTAAATTTGGACTTTCGCTACAACTCCCCACGGACAGCTGCTGCGTCTTGTCATAACACTTTTAGACAAGACATAGCCCCAACTCTCACTCTCTCTCTCAAGATACTTCCTGCACAGTGAAAAAGAAATGTCCAAAATAGTTAGCGACTAGAACACAGCTTGAAAACAATACATATTTTAAATGGGCAAAATACATTTCCAACATGGCAACAATGTCCATAGAAATGTATAGGCCAACTATACACTATGCACACACACTACAGTAAGAACACTTGCTACTGGTTTACTATTATAACTAGGGACTGAGTGTGTTGCAATGATGTCCCACATTCAAAATATTTAGATGACTATTGTTAGTTTTCAGTTGTTTTACTGTATTTAGTTTGTCTGTTATTGACTTGTTTCAACATATATCTGATCAGTCAGTGATGCCGCAAGGCCATGTTACAGGTCAGATCTGTAAAATGGCGAGCTCACAGTAAGAATGCATATAAACACCAAAAAAAATGCAGGATAGCTAAATTTAATGCCATACTGTGGAACATTCCAGGCAAAGCAATAACATTTCCATGGAAACAAGCAGGTAGCAGACCCCCCAGTAGAGAAGTTTCATAGTGTGGCTGTAAAAATGTGTAAATGAAATCAAAAGTAAATGAAATCAAAAGTAATTAAGTCTATTGCCAAAATGACAAAATTCTGTTCTGAATTCTACTCATTTTACTGTAGATCTTCCCTTTTTGCAGTGTTGCCTTCAGGTGCTAAACACTTTGTCAGATATTTTGTTATTCTCATGTCTCATCTGTCTGACTGCTTGAACTGTAGAGCTCCAGGCCAACTTCTGATTTTTATACCAAAGTCTAATTTCCACTCCGGCTTTCATCGCGTTATCTTCAGTGTTCAGTGTTTCTATATTTGAGAGTTTCTGAGGGAATTATATAAGTGTATGTGTGTGTGTGTGTGTGTGTGTGTGTGTGTGTGTGACTCAGCAAAACGGCACAGTAGTAGCTGAGTGTTAAGGTGCACTTTATTGTCCCTTAAGGAAATGTGTCCTCTGCATTTGACAATTCCTTCAATGTTGCTGTGGCAACCTGTCAGGAGCAGTGAACCTATCTCCAGATCTTGAGCTAGGTTTGGTCAAATAGGTAAAATCAGGAGCAGGTTGCCAAAGGGGCATTGAAGGATAGGTCAGATACAGAGAAAATGTCTGCTTGTTTAGATTTAGCGAGTGAGGGGTGTGAGAAGAAATAGAGGAGAGAGAGGAAGAGATGAGAGTTAGCAAATGTTTTATCTTAAAGGTATTTTTTACATTCACAAAAATGCATATCTTGACTGGACTGTAAAATTAACCAGTAATTTCCAGAAATATCACCTTGTGTACATGTATAAATTAAATTCCATTGTATAAAAGAGTTCTTTTTTAATAACAGTGATATTGAAATTGAGTATATTGAGTACCAAGAATTTAAGAAAGGTGACAACACTAAATGGATACCATACAAATTGGACGGTAGTAAATAGTCCATCTAAACCCAGTTATTTAGTCCTGCAGATAATGAACACTCCACAGCTTGTATAAAGACATAAAATGACTGCAGTTGGATTAAGGAGAAATACAGCAGTGCCAAGAATAAATCCTGGATCTAAAAAAGTCCACTGTCGTCAGTCACAACTTCACTTGGTCTTTTCACTGCCAACAGCACTTTACATAACACCAAGAATGATATGTCCTCCATTTCAATGCACTTAAATACAGTTTACCGTTCACCGCTAATAGTTCTACTCAGAGAGAGAGAGAGAGAGAGTGAGTGAGAGAGAGAGAGCGAGAGAGGAAGAGTTAGAAAGGGAGTGCCAAAAGAGAATCAAAGGGAAAGGGCAAGAATAGAAGGAGGAAGATAGAGTGATAGGAGGGAGGGACGGACGGAGGAGGAGAGACACATACAACAAGAGAGAGAGAAAAGAAAAGACAGAATTATGAACAAAAGAAAGAATGAGAGAGAGAAGGGGGAGAGAGAGAGATGAGGAGCAGGAAAGGGAGGAACCAGGGAGAGCATCGAGAAAGAGACAGAGAGGGAGAAGAGAGGGGGGCAAAGAGAAGTTGAGGGAGTGAAAGAGAGAGAGAAAGAAAGAGTGAGGTAGGTTTGGAGAGAGTGAGAGAGAGAGAGGAGAGAGCAAAGGGAGTGGAGAGAAAGTGACTTACATAACACGTGTCAGGAGGTGAGGAGAGATGTAAAAAAAACTGACAATATTATTGAATGAAACAATATAATGCTCTAGCTCTAATAGGCTACAGCTCTGGATTTTTCCTATTGTTTTGGGAGGTAGCAAAATAATACAAGTTTTTCTCATGGTTAAGGTGCAGCTCTTGAGGTTAACAGTTAGAAAGGCAAAAACTTCATCCGTACTTCATATCCGTGCTGAAAGAGAGTCATGGAAATCTGGAAAAGTTCTAGAAGACAAAAAGATCCCTCTCAGACCTAGTATTCATACATTACCAACCCATATTTTATTGGATTTAGCTATTGTAAATTCTAAAGAGGAAATCTGTGATGCTTTTAAGGCATTTTATCTCTGCATGCAATGTTTTGGATAATAATGGTGATCCTTCTGATCTGGATTATGTTGAATCTGAACCTCGGCCAGACAGTAGTCAGATTTTCTCTTTAAGATCTTTCACTTACATGGACGTCTTAAATGCCCTCCCCTCCATAGACCCAAAGAAGTTCACAGGAGCTGATGACCTTGATCCAAAATTTCTATTACTAGCTGCCACATATTTAATTCAACTTCTATTACATATTTTTAATTTGTAAATTCAAATGGCAGCTATACCAGAATTATGGAAAATGGTACATGTTTTGCCTTTACATAAAGGCATAAACTAAAAACATAAACCCTGATGGGTTTAAATGTAATTTTATTTACTTTAAGTAAAGGAGTGCCCCAAGGCTCAATTTTGGGGCCACTGCATTTTACCATATGTATTAATTCGATTGGTTGCAATTTAAGAGAAAGCCTCATACATTTATATGAAGATGATGCTGTTTTTATGCAAGTGCTCTCTCTCTGCATTTCAAACAATTTAAAAACTGCAGCATGATTTTAATGGAATCCAAAATTCTCTAAAAAAAATTTAAATTATCATTGAATGCAAATAAAATTAAGTATATGTTTTTTCTAAAACAAAAACAAAAACATGTAAGTCATGTGCAAGCTACAGATCTTTATACACTCAGTGGTACATTGATTGAAAGAGTCACCACATATAAATATCGGGTTTTGCTTGACAAAACCTTATCCTTTAAAACACATATCTTGGAATTAACATTTTAAAATCAATTATCTAATACACATGCTGACTTTAGCCTCGACTTTGAAACCTTTAGATTCACTCTTTCACTCAGACCTTTGTTCCATAACAGGTGTTGAATTTAAAACCCATCACTGTAAACTCTATGAAAAAGTAAGTTGGCCATCGCTATCTATCAGAAGAGAACAACACAGTATAAATGTATTTATAAGGAACTACTTGATAGACTGCCTGAATATCTCACTTGTTTGTTGAACTTTGATACAGGAACTGATGATTGTCTATGCCTAAAAACTGGCAGCACTAGAACTGAAATTCGGCTATTTTGCGTCTCAAAAATGGAATACATTTCAAGGACATGCAAAACTGGATACATTGGTGCTACTAATGCATTTTAATATTCTGGTGATAAACATTTATAATCACATCTGCACCTGTCTTTTAATGTTTTAAATAGGGATACACGATCCAGCTTTTTCAGTTCTGATACCGGCACTAAGTGCTGATACCCGATATCAACTGATAGCAGTGCAGAGACTGAAAACAGCATTGATTTCCTTTAAAATAAAATAAGACAAAACTGATGCAAATGTGTCATGCAGCTGTTATGCTGTTAAGCAGTTCTGTAGCGGTCTCAAGCAACTACAGAACAGCTGTATACAAATAAAACTTCAACATTATGAGACTTTCTGGGCCAACTACGCCCAAGAAATAGTGCTATTACATCGATTTATAGGTCCAACCAGGATATCGACTGAACTGATATTTGGAAGCTGATATCCGATCCAGCAAATTATTCAGTATTGGCGGCAATATCCAATATCATTATTGGATCGGTGCATCCCTAGTTTTAAACGGACCTATGGAGTTATTTGTTTTGTTTGTTTTTGTTAGTATTTGTTTGTCAATTTTAACAGGGCGCTCATGAAAAAGAGACTCTGGTACTCTCAATGGGCTCTCCCTGTATAAATAAAGATAAATTAAATGAAAACTATTAATGTTTCATGTTTTATTGTCAAAGAATCAGTAAGTGCACAATAGCAAGCTAGTTGTTGTTAGCTTTATCATGTCTCTGAAAGTTGTGAAAAACGCTTATAAACTCATCGTGGTGAATAATGTGGCTGCTCGGAATGCTTAGGGAAGTGATAAACTCATCGTGGTGAATAATGTGGCTGCTCGGAATGCTTAAGGTAAGTGAGGAATAACGATGGACCACTGCAAACCATTTAACATGAACTAGTTCTGTTTTTCATGTTTTTAAGATAGTAAAAATCAGGTACAGCGTCTTTAAGGATGTTGTTTAAAAAAGAAGGGATATAACTTGGTCTCACATGCTACTTGAGATATGAATAGAAAACATTTTGGCATGGCATGGCTCACAAGTGTGTTTATATCCACAATCTGTTAACTTTTCAAAAATTTCTCAAATGTTTGAAGCTGAATTTTTTTGAAATTTATCAAGTAAAATTATTAGTTATATTCATTCGCTCTTTATGGTAACAGATTTCCACTTTCAATTTACACGTTGTCAATGAACATAATTAGCTACCTGTCTATCTACCCATCTATCTATCCATCTGTTGATAATGTGAACATGAATATTGTCTTTTAGAACTTAACATTTATGGGTTTAAGATTCCTATTACAGGGGCCATTTTGAGGACTTTGATGGACCATTCAAAAGATATTGAATATTTTGTCCCAAATGACTCTCTAACACAAGCATAGGCTATATTTTACTATACTCAACAGACAGGAGCCCAGTTATTGCATGCTAAGTATTGATGCAGTTAAATGTTAATAGATAAAATAATAAAAATGGGCATTAAAACCTCAGACCCAGGTTTGTGTGGAGCAGAGTGGGAAATGCCTGGTAGGACTTTTGTGTAGGCCCGTCGTCAAGGCAACCATCTGCTGCTCCGTTCGGTCATCAACCCACACAGGGAGAGAGAGAGGGGGAGAGAGACAGGGGGAGGGAGAGGAGGGCGAGAGGGAAAGAAGAGAGATGGGGGAAAGGAGGGAGAGAGGAGAGTGGGGAAAATAGGCAGAGAGAGAAATAGGGAAGAGAAAGCGTGGCTGGGGGCAGAGAAAGAGAGATGGAGTGGGAGATAAAGAGGGGAGAGTGAGAGAGATAGTGCTAGATAGATAAAGAGAACGAGTAGAGAGGAGAGGAGAGAGGGGACTAGCCGCAGAAAGAGGAGAGGGAGGGAGGGAGAAAAGAAAAGGGAGGAGAGGAGAAGAGGAGAGGAGAGGGGAGGAGAGAGGGGGAGAGGAGGTGAGAAGGAAAGGAAAGAGACAGAGAGGAGGAGGAGGGAGAAGCCGGGAGGAGAGAAAGGTTGAATTTTTATGTTAAATTTTGCCATTCTGTATCATCAGTTCACCATGTTGCTCTTTCTAACATGATATAATAATTCAGCTTCAACAACAAGATCCAGACTTCTCTCTTCCTAGACACGTTCCTATAATTTGTCTGGCAGATAATTCCCTGATTGAATGTCATTATACTTAAAGGGGTCTGCTACCTACTTGTCTTTGTTAGAGAAGTTCCAGTCTTCCATGTCTGGCAGTGAGTGCTCTCAGTCCAGCACGGAAATGGAATTTCCCTGTCTCCATGGAAATGTTAATGCTTTACCTGAAATGTACCACAGTATGGGATTAATCAGCTTTGCATTTATGCAGTTACAGGTGTTTTTGCAAAAAAAATCCCTGGAAATACATTTACACAGCTCTTTCCTGATAACATCACCTGCCTGTCTTCATGTAGGTAGATATGTATAATGAAACAATGAAACAACAAAATAACATCTCCATGGAGACAAAAGTCACATAGTGCCCCTTTATTATACAATACAGTTGGTGAGCATTTGCATTATATGGTTGTGTTGAATGAGAGAAAGCTTTGAGGTAATGGAGAGCTTTAAACACTGAAAGATTGTCACGATGTTCACTCTGAGGTCGGCTTCTCTCCTGTGACATTTTCAAATGTTCTCTTTGCTCTGGCTGACACACAGTCATTAACACACCCACCTCAGCCTATGTGCACAGACCACACACTGGACAGTACCTGCTGCACCACGGCTCAATCCTGCAACTCTGAGCTGCACTGTAAAATTCGTTTGAGTAAAGAAAAAAGTGAAGAAATAAGGTAAGGTATACACATAAGGTCAGTAGTCGTAATATAGTACAGTGCCGCACCAAGGACCCTTCTCCATGATCTTGAGCTAGGCTTAGTCAGGACTCCCTTAGCCAGAGGATATTTACCGTTGGTGCATATTTTGGGTTGTAATAATAAATATAACAATAATAATTGGTTTTCCAAGTACCACCTGGTCTAACCTAGATCGGTAATGGGCCTAAACTAGGGATAAGCAAGGTCTAAAGTGAGATACCACTGAGGCACATGACTGACGAAGAGTATATTTTTTTCCCCAAGAGGGAATAATGTAAGAGTCACATAGCGTGGGCCAATAGGGCGATTTAGGAAATATTGAATTGCAATTTTTCTGACAAGCACTGTGATTTCGATTAGGTTTGTGATTTGCGTTTTAATAACAGGATTCTGTTCAAAGATCACATCATCTGCATACATGTTTTTGGTAATCAGTAACTTTTCTCTGACACTTTTTTAATCTGAAAACAGCTAATGTCATGCTGTCAACTATAATATCATGCTATCCTGTGGTATCAACCAATAGCACATCTGGAAATATTCTCGTGCCAGCTCAACTCAAGGCCCTGTGGAAATATTTATTTTTCTGAACATGATGAAAAAGGCAGCACATTTTTCACAGAAACTTTTCAAACATAATCACCAATACTAAACAGTCAACAAAAGAGCGCTGATTTCATTTTTCAAGAAACTAACAGAAAAATGTACAGTTCGTGTAAGGATGTATGTTGCGAGACACAATAGCGTTCTTTCAGAAAATCTTATTTAGGCTTGAAAAAGTGATAGTTTTATGCAAGAATTTTGAGTGGCAACAAAGCAGATCTCATTGAGAAAATGTATTCAAGATAAGAGAACCTTTTTTTGTCCCACAATGGGGAAACTCATATGTTGAATTTTGTGTCCTCCCTCGATGTGAGATTACAGAATTCAACATACAGAGACCTACAATAACAGATAGACTTTAATAGCACTATGCAAACTCAATTTTGATACTAAGGAATAGACTCGATACTCAATACCAATTCTGATACCACGAAGGAAATAAAAAAACATTCTTTAGACAAGAATGTAATTTTCAACATTAAACCGTGGTACTTTTTTTTAATATTACCATGTGGTCTTATATCTGTGTAATCCAGTTGTCCAGGTAGGTTCTATGGGTGTATACTAGTCTATGTGGTCTTATACTTGTTCTGATACAGCTCAAGATCATTCTAAAGTTCTTGAGGAAAGGTTAATTTCTGTTCTGTGAATGTGATTTTTTAGTAACAATACTGCCTCAAATGAGTATCTAGTTTTGATACTAGCTTTAGTATTGATTACTATCTGATTTTTGATACTTTTGACAACTCTACTTCTGATGGTATTAAACAGGTCAATGGTTCTCTCTTAACATTATGCAGTGTTGTCTTGGTTATCACAGTAAATCTCTTTGTAACGATGAGTATTTTGTGGCTGTGAAGAGGGAGCAGGTTGTACCACTCCGGACAGAGCATGTTGTTCTGCTCTGTGGTGTGTAATATCGCGTGAAATGGTCGAAAAACAGCGTTAAAATGTGAAAGAATCTCATCACTAGAAATCTGTGCTACAATTGTGATCTGCACTGGTATTTTTGTGTCAAATTGTGTGTTAAATTGAAAAAAGGGACATTTTAATTCATTTGCTGACAGTGAAAACTAACACCAATTTTGAGTTTAGTATTTTTATGCTGCTGTATTTTAAGACATCACCATGAATGATGACACTTCATACTATAGAGGAGCTGTAGATAAAGATGTACTATGTAACTTTTCTCCATGGAGATGTTATTGCTTTGGGAATATTCTACAGTATGGCATTAAACATATCTATTTACTCAAGCAGGTAACACCACAGGCCAAGTATTTTAGGCAGGTAAAAGTTACAAACCTTTAATTGCTAATGCTAAAGTGGCTATTATTCTGTTTGATAAGTTTAAGCAGAATTTGTATGTGGTTCTCCTATACTAATTTGTTTTTTAAAATGTTTTCTGAAATCCTGTTATAATTTTAATGTTATGCAACAAAGAGTTTCTAGAATCTTAAGGTTAGAATCACAATTGAAGAATTTATGGACCGTAACTTTAAATCTTATATGAGGTGACATTTAAGCCCAAAACTGTTGACTGATGAAGGCAAATCATTGTCATTTATGAATTCAAACACTTCCACAAAAATTTGAATACAAAATCAGATTCTAATTTCAAATCTGGTGAAAATCAGAGGCATCTCGGAGTCCATCTGTTTCATTGTTCACCCAAAAGAGCCCAAATGTGTTATATTTGATATGATATATGAGTTATATTTCAACCAAAAAGACTTATTTAAAGCAGGTTGTCCCATAAGGCCAAGTTACAGGTCAGATCTGTGGAAAGGCAAGTCTGCTCACTGTAATTGAAAAAATGCAAAACAGCTCCATTTAATGCAATATCTTGTGCAAAGCAATAACATCTCCATGGATACAAGCAGGTGGCGGACCCTCCATCAGAAAAGTTATAGTGCACCTTTTTATTATTTTATATATGCACCCTAATAATTTGTTGAGGGTATAAACACACAGTAAGCTCCACTCTCTGTCTCTTAAAACGTCCCCTGGTTTAAATAAAGGCTATATGATGTGTATGTGTTTAATGACCTTGTTGTACGTTGTCTTGACAGATGCAGGAGGGGGGCAGTGCCAGGGCGTCCCACAGGGTCTTCAGTGTCCTGGACCGCCTACTCCTCACTCACCCCGTGTGGCTGCAGCTCGCACTCAATCAGGAATCTGCTGTTTACATCCTGCTACGGGAGCCTGTGGGGGTCAGACCAAACACAAATCACCTATACTGACTGTACCAATGTTTGTTTTAAATCCAAATCCAACAAGTAAACATGTACTTCCAAAAAAAGAAGTAATGTGTGTAGTTTATATTACTATGTACTATGTAACTTTCCTGTTGTGGGGGGGGGTACACCTGCTTGTCTCTATGGAGACGTTATTGCTTTGCTTGTTCCATAATATGACATTAAACATATTTATCTTCATCGAGACAAACAGGTAACACTAAGGTCCGATCTGTGAAGTGGCATGCCGCTCACAGTATGAATGCTTGTTTTTCAAGTATTGTTGAGAAATAAAAACACCTGTGATTGGATAAATGCAGGATGAATACAAATGCAAAGCAATTAAATCTCCAAGGAGGCAAGCAGGTGATGGACCACCCCCTAGAAAAGTTACAAAGTGCAACTTTAATTATAGATGATTCATATTTAAAGCACTTCATTTAAAACTTGAATATATCTAACAATTAATACAGCTACAGCGTTACCCAGTTGTCTGTCTGTTGTCTGTTAGAAATATAAATTTAAACTATGTCACTTGAATTTTTTTTTTTTTTTTTAACTAAGACACAAAAATACATTCTGTTGAATGGTAAGTTTCGCCTGAGAAAAACAAGCTTGGCCTAATATTGTTGCTATAGCAGTAAGAATCCGTATTGTTGTCTCTGTACATATGAATTGATGGTCCATATGTTAAAGATAATATTTCACACTACAGTTCACACGTTATCGTCAGTGCTGCTAAATGGTTTGTTTAACATAATATGAATGCATCTGTTAACATGGGATTGCGTAATAATGGAATATACAGTGACTGAGATAAAGGCACTAGCAAAACAGCAATGGTAATCTATTAGTTTATGTTTTATTATGTTCTATTATTGAATATAAATAATGGACTTAACTGTAACAGTGGTTGAGGCTCAAGCATCAGTTAACTGTGTAGGTTCAACAGTTAGTTATAGTCCTAGAGCTGCGACTCAAATCTAAATTGCACTTGAATAGAAGCAATTAGCAACCTCGACAAACACGAGATTCTTTTATTGGTTTATCTGTTTACACTACCAAAATCAAATCAAAAGTAAATGGTTTTTTTTCCTTTATTTTTACTACTTTCTACCTTTTAGATACATACAGAAGACACTGAATATACGAAGCAAAATATATGGAATTATGTAGTAAATAAAAAAAGTAAAATAACTAAAATATTTTTCGACAAAGCAAAGGTTGGCTACTTTGAATATAAAATCATACAAAAAATTGTAGAATTATTTATGTTTTTTTCTTTGCTACATAATTCCATATATCTTACTTCATATATTTGATGTCATCTGTATGTATATAAAATCTTCTCTGAAATGCTGTTCATAGATGTGCTTAAAGTGTGTAATGTGAACTCAGTCATGAGTTCACATTACACACATGAGCTAAAAGAAAAGGTGAAGGAAACTAAAAT
The DNA here is from genome assembly GCA_000787095.1 of Periophthalmodon schlosseri. NCBI lineage: Eukaryota > Metazoa > Chordata > Actinopteri > Gobiiformes > Gobiidae > Periophthalmodon > Periophthalmodon schlosseri. Next base: position 3,489 of record KN471558.1, on the reverse strand, counting down.
GTTCAAAGAATTTAATATAGTCAACGTAAAGCTTTTGTCAAAACTTTTACTAGTTCTGTTACACTGGAAAATCACTTAAGTAGGAGTAATATGGTGTCTGAAGTAAAAAAATACTCAGAGAAGTACAACTTTATTAAAATGTACTCAAGAATATTTTAAGAAATATAACTTACTAAATGCAAGTGAGTACTAACCACCTCATGGCTAATGGCACAGTATAGCTTCCACACCACCAACAATCTGTCCCATGGAGCTCACCACTAGCTTGACTGCAGTGAATGAACTATATGAATGAAGAACTGAAATTGACTTGTCTAGTATGATTATCAGACAAACGCATGTATGTAAAGTGAGAGTATTTGGCTCTTGTTTCAGACCTTTTTGGTTCGTAAGTGCAGTTCGAGTCAGAGGAAAGTGCTGTGTTTAAGAGTGACATCGGACAGAAGCGCCTCGTCAGTGAAAGAGTGCTTCATCTGTGAGGAGGACTCTAGTGAGTACTAAAGCCGGCACTCTGTCAGTACTGCTTATGCTGTATGGTGGTACTACAAGGAATGTGACAATATCAAATTTGTTACCATTATTATTATGAGTATAAGACTGGGCGACATGTAAAAAAACCAAAAACATCCTTAGTTTTATTTCATTCACTGTGTCTAACAGATCACCTTTCCTCTTGTATGTACAGAGCCCAGGGACCCATGCACACATCTTGAGATAGGCTTGGTCAGGACTACCTTAGTTGGTGGATTTTAACTATTGTGCATGTTTTGGGTTGATAGGGGAAACCAGAGTACAAAGAGGAAACCCACCCAGACATGGGAAGAACATGCAAACTACAAACTCCACACAGAAAGGAGTCAAACCCACAGCTTTCTTGTTGTGAGTTTAGTGCTAGCCACTCAGCCACTACCCTCATTATCAATTAACCCCTTGACATCCCTAGGTGGCTCAGGTGTTAGAACTCTTACCTCTTAGGTTTGAATCCCAGACCATGTGCGGACCCCTCCCCCTCCTCCTTTTTCCCTAATCAATCTAAAACAGAAAGAGCAGGCTCATAAAAGAGGTCCTGCCAAATCCTGGCACAAGATCTGAAGAAGGAATCCCAGACGCTGCGCTGCACATTCATTCACCTGTGTTTTTGGAACTGCATAAATAGGTCAAATGTATCTATTATTACCTGCTAAATCTACTATAGGCTACCCACTTTCTCTCACACTGTATGTATGTTTGCGTTTACAGCCTTTGCTTTGGAGAGCTCAGCACTCAGCTTCCCTGACCTGTGTCGCCTGGTGGCCTTCTACTGTATCAGCAGGTAAAACACAGGTGTAATCAAACTACATAGACTGGGGTTCCACTAAAATAAAAGTTAACCAATTATTAAAGCAAATCTATATATATAAAAAAAAAGCATTAACATTGTTTTTGATGTTCATTGGTATTAAGTGGCAACAGAAAACCTGAAAGTGTACACACTTAATATTAACTTGAAAAGAGATGTCAGTATGATTACCCAAAGATTACCCATGAGCTTTGGTATAGTAGTAGTAGAAGTAGCATTTAGGCTAACAAATATTACATCTGACTTTGACTTACTCTCAGTCTGTCCTTACCTCATAATAAATGCGTCCTAACCCAGGGAAAGTGCACAGATCCAGGGGCAGGTCGATAAAACAGTATTTGAAGGATCATCGACTGTATATATTGAAGTATAGTTGAATTATTGTGTTTTACAGAGATGTGCTCCCGTTTCCACTGAAGCTCCCAGATGCTATCGCCAAAGCCACAACACACAGACAGCTGGAAGTCATCTCCCACATGGGACAAGGTACAAACATTAACCAGACTGTTGTCATGTTAATAATAAATATAACACGCTGATTAAACTGTATGGCATGTGTTCAGCCTAGTTTGGTAATTGTACGTATGTTTGCCCTCGTTTTCTTGATACATTACATGATTGATACACGATTTTTAGCTAACACGTTATTAGCTAAATATCGAGCTACTGCAATAAGTCCACACGTGCCACACGCTGCCGTTAATCGCGCGTTAAAACATGCATCCCCTCTGATGAAATGTGCACTTTTCTGTTTTATAATAATCAATATTCACTTGGCAAATTTACCGAATCGCGTAGGCTGGACGTGAGAGAATGTTCTTTTAGGTTCGGTAGCGCTCCCTGGTGGTCTAGTGGTTAGGGTTCGGCGCTCTCACCGCCGCCGCCCGTGTTCGATTCCCGTTAAGAGGACTAGGCTTTTCCAACGTTCATTTTAGCTGTCGACAAACTAAAAAACAGCAAAGCTAATGTAAAACTTTATGTGGTGGTGTAACATATGGTCTGAATGCTCTGAGGCAAAGCAATAGCGCATACCAACTTAAGTACCTTGGCACAACTTCACAGCTTATTGACTATTTTCTAGGGAAAAAAATAACAGGTACAAAATTAATCATAATCAACTAATTAGGGTTTGGAAGAAACTAACTGTGTAACTGTGTTTTTTTCTGACAAGTATTAGATATATAATTTATTAAAAATTATGATTCTCTTGAGAGTACACTGTAAACAAATCCAGGAGCATTAGCATTTGAGAGAAGACGATGTGAACTAGTATTTTTACAAACATGTTTGTTAAGGTCTAACCTACAGGCAGGCAACAACAAGTAGCATCAAAATACAGGATATTTTGTTCTTTGCAGAGGACGTTCTACTAGATAATTGCAGCCTTTGTGATTTGATAATTGCGGCAACTGAAAATTTGATTATATTGCGATATATTGCTGCAGCCTTATAACACAGTCATATTCCAAGCCTTTACTGTGCGTTATTGATGTTTGCAGATTTCTGGAGTTCCCCAAACGCCTCTGAGGTTCAGAACGGCCCGGTGGAGCAGGGCCCCTCCACCAGCAGCAGTCTAAAGAGTGTGAACCAGGACTGGAACCTGAACATGACCCGAGGCAGACAGGGCAAACTCTGCTTCATCAACCCACTCTTCCTACAACTGGAGGTCTTAAAGGTTAGTAACTCAACTGTTATTAACATGTAACTATGTTATTCTTTTTTTCTATCTGTTTCAGTTAGAATCATGGGTTGCAATTTGATAGGTTTGTACAGAAAAGGAGGATGTGGCAGCTCTCAAAGAGATCAAATCCTGTATCCCTAACCTTGTTGCTAGGATTTGATCTCATTGCGAACAGAAAAGAAAATTAAATGCTGTCAACTGGACAAAAGAGTGAATATGTTTTGCCACTTATCCAAGTAGCTTCTTCAGTACTGATCTAAGACCCAATCATCCCAAAACACGGTTGTGTTATTGCTTTCGCCATGCCTTTCGACATGACAAACACACATAACAGCACTGCATCTTGCACCTGCTCTTATGGAGTGACCGCCCACTCCGGTTACGGAAGTAAATTTTCCATTCATTTTTCCCATAATAATAATACATAGCTGAGCCCTGAGCAACCTGTTAATACACACACACGCACGCA
>KN471557.1:22573-35808 GCA_000787095.1 Periophthalmodon schlosseri | reverse complement strand
AAGCGAGTAGTGATGGCAAACTGTTGAACACAGACCTAAGAAATCTAGAGGGTACACATGGAGTGAACACAGACCTAAGAAATCTAGAGGGTAACACATGGAGGCAGCAGGTAGATGAACTCAGACTGGTGAAGATCTCAGACAGTTTTGTCAGTTATAGGTGCAAAGTGAGTCAGCTCTAAGTGTCTCGGCGGCTGCAGGGGTGTTATTTGTGTTGTGGAATTGATGGCATTTTTAAAGCCCTGAACCTTGTCATTAAAGAATACTGCAAACATTGCACTTAGATGTGGAAATTAGTTCTAACAGCAGCAGAGCTGGAGGGTTTGTTAATCTGTTTACTGTTGCAAACAGGACACGAGAGTTGTTACTGCAATTTCCAATAATGTCCGAAAAAAACCTCTCCCTTGTTCTACATAAACTGTGGTTGTACATGCGCATCTTTTCTCTGTAAATCTCATAATGAACGTGGAGCTTTGACTTGCTCCATTCCCGCTCGGCCGTCCTGCGCTCCCTTTTCTGTGCCCTGACCGAGTCATTATTCCTCCATGGCGCTTTCTGCTTATCTTTAACCATTTTAACCTTCATCGGGGCAATGGTGTCCAGAACATTCAAAACACTCGAAGTCACAGAGTTCAGCAAATCATCAACATTAGAACATGAGGCAATTTCAAAGTGTATCATTTCCATGAACAGTGCACCTGTGTTAGCATGTATATGTCTCCTCCGGACAACTGCAAATGACAACCTGTGAGTACCTGAATTATCTCTAAAAAATGCACACACACCTCCACCCTTTTTGTTTACTCATGTTTCAGATTCAGATTTGAAGTTGGGTGGAGTTGATTCCACTAGAATTGCATTACCTGTGTTTTTGTCAAGCCATGTTTCAGTTAAAAGCATAAAGTCAAGATTAAAAGAAGAAATCAGTCATTAATTAAAAATGATTTGTTACATAAAGATCTGACATTGAGCACAGCAAGTTTCAGATTAGTTTCAGTAGGACTGGATGTTATCTTCTTACAAGGAATGTGAACTAAATTTCTCTGATTGGACAGTTATACAGTCATATCATTAATGATAACTGAAATAAATGGATCTTGATTTGATTAAAATCTCTAGCCCTAACTGATGCTGCCTTGTTAATCATAATCTTTTTTTTTCTTTCAGAAATTAAACTATCATGCTGCAACTCTTGTTACAGGGTGCCATCTGCTGGTCAATGACAAATAATAAGAATGAAATAACTTACCAAAACTCTCCAATATCTCGAACAGGAAGGCCCATCTTTTCTCTGTCAGTGCGGCTGATCTGCTGCCACTGCTGTGACCTACAGGGGGCGTTCAGATTGTAAAATGTTTGGGTCGCCACACTGGAAATATGTTTAAAATACAATAACTTCTGGAAGTCCTTACTATTCCCTACTGACTCTTTGAAAATCTTATAATGTAAATGGCAGGTGTCTTATGACTAAGAGCTGATAAAATGCCTCCCGGTGCTGTCATAAAATGTTATTAGTAATGGAAGCAAATGTCCAAAGCAGTTACAAAGACGTAGTAAAGTGCTCAGACTTGATATTCCCCAGTCTCCTATAGATCATATGGTGGACTGAGGAGCGCGCCATGTGGCAGTGTTCAAAGAGTCCTCACCCCTGACCCCAGGCTCCTGTCCAGTCTGTGGTCCCCCAGGGGTTCCTCATGCGCAGCAGGAGGAGGCGGGACTTCCTGCCGGCGGACAGCCTCTCAGCCACATGCACCTTCTTCAGCGCAGTGATCCCGTAGGCATGGCCCCTTACCAGGCCGCACTCCATCACCGACTCCACTAGCTCACCCTCGGCTGGCTGAAGCAAAATTAGTAAACGCAGTTATTTTGTTAGATAAGATTTTTATTTTTAAGGTTTCGACAAAATCAAATGCTTATTGTGCTCAGAATATAAAAAAATATATATAATTCACAATCAGTACAATCTCGAAAAAAATAACTGAGACTAAGATAATAAACTCCCTGAGGACAACAGGAAATGGAATATTTACTCACTGGTATCAGGGACATGATTTGTCTTTTTGTTCATTTTAATATTGTTTGAGCCCATTGTTGAGCTGTTTGTCCTCTTAAGTATGAGTGGGTTTGATATGACGTGTGGGTGGTTGTGTTGAGTGTGAAGCTCAACCTCTCTGGGTTTGTCAATAATAAATATGTAATAAAAAAGAAAAATAAATAGCAAATGCATGAGTTGGGATTAGGGATGTACCAATATTGAGAAATTTATTGACATAAGTAGCTCAGAGTTGACAGAGCGTTTGTTCACTGATCCAAAGGTTGACAGTTCGAATCCCGCTCTCGACATGAACGTCATTGGTTGATCTTTCTCATCCACTGATCCACAGTTTGACGGGGCGATTCCAGCTCTCACAGATGAATGCTGTCGTCGTGTCCTTGGGCAAGACACTTAACCCACCTTCCCCCCAGTGTCTGCTTGATGTAAAACGATGTGAGGGTGAAAAAGCGCTACTGTGACCATTTACAAAAATAGGTTTTACCATAGACTATTGTACGGTCTGTTCCTGGGTCTAAAATGCAATATCATTTTGTGTTTGTTTCAGGTTCATGATAAAAAAATATATATATAGTTTTAAAAAAGTGGAACTACAAAGATCTTTATCTTTTACCACAATTTTTGTGGCAACATAAACAATTTGACAATAAGATAATTGAAATATTGTGAATGTCGTTTTAATAAAAATATGGAAAACCTGAATTGAGTATATAATTTCTAATATAAAAAATTTCTGCAAAAAAAGCTGATTAAAAATAAAAATTGGAAAAATGTATGTTGTATCCAAATAAGGGTATAAGAGACTGTTGTGTACTTTTGTGGATAATTTTCACGTTATGTTTAATGTGTAAATCTCAACTACATTTAAAGACATGTTTTGGTAAATGGTCACATTTTTATATAGCACTTCACACCTTCAAGGCACTCAAGGCATCAAGGAACCTCACCCATTCACACACATTCATACACCAGTGTACGCAGACACTGGGGGCGAGGTGGATTAAGTGTCTTGCTCAAGGACACGACGACAGCATTCATCTGTGGGAGCTGGAATCGCACCGCCAACCTGTGGGTCAGTGGATCTTACCCCTCAATCCAGTGATGTTTATGTTGAGAGCGGGATTCGAACCGCCAACCTTCGGGTTAGAGGACAAACACTCAACTGAGCTACTGTCGCCCAATGATAATAATAATATTGTCTGAAAATTGTTATCAGAATACAAATTTTGACATATTAATTTTTGTATGTGCCTATCAAAAAAATTATAAAAAAATATCGCAAGGCCCCTAAAAATATCCCTGCACGCATCATGTCGTGTGGTTAATGCATTACAGTCAACTAACAACAAATGCTGTAGTGTAATTTTTATGTCTTTATGTCTAAATAATGTGTTCAGTTCATTGCAATTACCCGAATGAAGCAAGTGATCAAAGCTTTCCTCTCGTGCGCTTGTGCCAGTGTCTGGAACAGCGCCCTCCTCTGGTCGCTCTGCAGACTCAGGGCTTCTCGGTCCAGACTGAGGGGCTCTGAAACTCCACCGGTGAAATCGATCAGGGCCTCCGCCGTGTTCCCCCCCTCCAAAGCCTCATAGCAGCCGTTCAGTCTGAGCACAGCGGGATAAGCACACGGGATAAAAAGTGATTTATGGATGCAATATCAGCGCGGTTAAATATAGCACAGAAGTATAGTAACAAATATAGTACAGTTACACATGTAATATAGTTACAAATCAAATCGGTGGAGAGGAGAACCAGCTCACAGTAAGAATACATGTATTTCAAGGTACACCGTATTTTCCGGACTATAAGTTGCACTTTTTTTCATAGTTTGGCCGGGGGTGCGACTTATACTCAGATGCGATTTATATGTGAAATACATGTTTTTTTCTTCATTGTTATGCATTTTTTGGCTGGTGCGACTTATACTCAGGTGCGACTTATACTCCGGAAAATACGGTATAAGCAATACAAACCTGTGAAACTGATAATTAAATGCCATACTATGGGACATTCGCTGCAAAGCAATAACATCTCCATGGAGACAAACAGTGGTGTACCCTCCCCTTTAATGCGCTCACCTAATATTACTGTCTCAGAATTGAGGGAAACAAGAGGCTTTGCTAAAGATTGTATTAGATTCATTTATTTAATAGGGAACAGTACAATATCATAAAACACATGAACAAACAGGAGTAAAAAAGTCAGAATTAGCCAAAATGCTACTTTCGTCCCCTGGCCACGGCGTTAAAGGGGCAATAAAATACTACTTTACTAATGCATTGTCGAATGAGGTCATATTTTATATTATGTGTGATTAGATGAAGACATTTGAGGACAGATCCCACTCACTTGGCATAAGCCTTCTCCAACAGTGCGCTCCAGAATTCTCGAGGAGTGGCGGAGCGGCAGAACAGCAGCGCTCCATCTGCGCTGACAGGCAGACGGTCGTCCACCACAACGTCCACCCAGCTCCCGAAACGCCAGAAACGGAAGTGGAAGATTCCCGCATACAGATCCGGCCGCTTTGGGTTCCACTCCTGCTCTGTGTGATCGGGAATCACCTGAAGATAAAGGTTTAGCAAAGACGTGTGTAAATGTAAATATACAATTCAAAATTCGCAACAGCTTTTCATTCATGTGTTTTTATTGTTAAAAAATTGTTATGAATTTTTTTAAGCCTACATTTGTGACCCAGTGTCTGTATTATTATTATTTTTTTCCTGTTTATTTGCAAAACAATGTTCAAGTACATCTGACCAGCAAGACATACCTTTACATCACACATTCATTATTGTATTATAGAAAAAAATGGTATTACAAATAAAGTCTGTATTTTTTGATAAGTGCAAGAAAGTATAGAGAAGTGGGCGGAGATAGGGGGTAGGGGAAACATCATCAATTGGGGATTTTGAATGACATTAGTTATTGTATTCCCGCTAATTGTATTGTAATAAATTGAACACCTTCCTCTGCCACTACTGATACAAACTCACTATGAAGTTTATTGACGGGGTATTTTGCTTCAATGGGGTATTAACTAACACATAACATATTTAGATCACCATGTTACCTTTTATTGTTCTGAAAATGCTATATTCGCCGAAAACAACGTATTAACATGTTTTATAAGTCTCCTTTGCTCTCGTTACCTTTTATTGTTCTGAAAATGCTATATTCGCCGAAAACAACGTATTAACATGTTTTATAAGTCTCACTTTGCTCTCCACGTTAAGTCGCTCCCCCTTCAGAGCGCTATCACAAGACAATCCGCACGTCACATCGGCTTTGTCACGCTTTTGTATATTTATGGAGAACTGTCGTGTGGGAGCGTGGATGACGTAGGCCTGTGGGCGGAGCATTGCACAGAATCTTACCGCTAACCGTAAGGAAGGTTCAAACAGAGCCCGGAAGAGGTCGCTAAAATACCCAAACATGCATGGACGATGTCTAAAAACTCTTTTTCTGTTTTTGACGAGGGAACAATGTTAGAAAGCGCAAAAAAATCTTCTCGCTGCTCAGACACAGAACTATAAACACCTTTTTCCACAGAGATGGCTCAGATGCGAGACAGGAAATGGCCGCGACCATCCAGCAGTTTCCCAGACTGCCTTGGTGCAGGTCCCGGGTGCTGATGCCATCCACAAACAGACGAGGGTCTCTGCATATCTCCTAAAAGGAACATGACATCACGCATCATGGTTAACGTGTCGTATGTAAATATTGTGATTTGCGATTAGATTTGCAATATACGTTTAAAGGAGCCATATTACGCTATTTTCTGATCTATGTTATGATGTTGTTTCCTCATCAAAAACACACCTGGAGTTATGTTTTGTTTCATTCACACAATCCCTGCATGTTTAGGCTGCCACACACCTTCACTAGAATCATTTGGATAATTTCAACTCAACAATTGCCAGTCTCTACTGAACTAAAGGTAAAAGGAGCTGTTAACTTGGAAACTACCGCTACGGATTTTGAGCTTTGGAGATATAGACAGGCTAATAATAAAGGATCACTCAAACATGTGTGAATGAAACAAAACACAACTCCTGGTATATTTTTGAGGAGGTAACAACATTATAACATGGCTTAAAGGTCACAGGATAAATTTTGCGTAATAAGGGACCTTTAAAAAGTTTCTGTTCAGAGTGCACATTGTAAACAACTCCAGAAGCATTAACATTTGAGAGAAGGCTAAAGTATGATGAACTAATACAATCTCATACGTTTCAGAGCATGTTTGTAGAGGTCTAACCTACAGGTACAACACACTGTTTCTATAAAAGACCGGAGATATTGTTATTTGCAGAGTGGCTGTCGCGATACCTAAAATATCGACTTATCGTTCAACGTATGAAAGCTGGAACAATATATTTTGGGGCTCAAAATGTATTTTTTTTGCAATATTGGGAGATTTTTGTTATTTTTGTTGTAATACGAGTAACTTCTCTGGGTAATTATTGCTTCATTCTGCTATTTATCTGCTGCAACTCATGACTTTTAATGATATTGTCTACTGAAAAACGGTTAATGACTGTTAAGCTTTATTATTATTGTGTCAGTGGTATAAAGTAGTTTCAATATTATTTTTATATTTCTCTGTAGCAATATATATCGTACTTCAAAACGTGTCATTGCAGCAGGCCTACTGTCCAACTCAAACTGCGATTTAGATTCAGTTGTGATATACCGCGCAGCCCTGTTTTGAATACTGACAGCCCGAGCTCTGCTAAAGAGATCCTCAAAGCTGGACCGGCTTTATGAAACTGTAGAAGTGCTCTCTCTAACACACTCACACACACTCACACACACTCACACACACTCACACACACTCACACACACGGGGCATACAGAGGGTCATGACGGACTCAGCTACAAACTTGATATCAATCTAATCATATCAGGTTTTGCCGAATGCAGAAAGGGAGAAGCTAGGTTTGTACATTCAGTATTAATGCTTTTTAGCTCTAATACTAAATAATAATACAAAGATACTTGATTTGTTTATTTAAAGCATTGATCTAGGATGATTTTTCATACTTGTCTAAGAAAGAAAAGCAAAAAAATGCACAATAGACTATGAAGTAGGAAATGGGATGAGGTAATACTGTTGTGCATGTAAAATACATTTCTAGTATAATCTCACAATTTTAATATTCACAAAGATTCAAATTTATCAAAGCAGTTACAGCACTGGTTGGTAATAATAATTAAATACATAAAGTGTAAAGCCCTTTATAGCTTGCTTCTATACTCTGAAAATATGACATTTTTATGGATTTTCTTAAATTTGTGAATACTTGTGCAGTGCTTGTGCTGCTCCCCAAGTTCCACAGTTTGACCCCACACACAGACACACAAAAAAACGTTCCTTGTAGTTCAAATGGTGTTTACTTTAACCCTGGAGAACCCAAGAACCCTTTTCTTCTTTGGAAAATTATGAACAATGCATTAAATTACAGCTATAAGTTCACTGAACACTGAAATATCCACTTTTTCAATTTTAACCCTTTATTTCCTAATTTAGGATCAGGGCCAAATTTGACCCACTGGGCTTTAGGCGAATCATTTCAAAGAACAGATACAATGAGACATGAGACAATGTTCTTTTTTGCGTTATTTGTTGCATGTTAGACCTGAATTTCAAATGTACAAACACACTTTGGCCAATGGAAACAAGAACACAAGGCCAAAATCACTACCACTCTGGCTCATTTTAGTTCAATATTCATCCACTAGGTGTCTCTATGCAGGGGCCAGAAGTGGCACTCTGGGCTTTTGCAGTTAAATTTGACATATTTTTTTTGTTTGTTCATTTTGGGTAGCAGCAATTAACTGCGGCCAAATTTGACCCCGTGGGCTCTCCAGGGTTAAAATGATCCACTCCTCTCAGCTGAAACCTTCCCTCTCTACGTCTGAATAGTTTCTGTATATTGCCAGGCTGTGCATTTTTTAATTGTATTTATATGTTTTATCTTATTTTATCTTGTTCAGTGTCCTTGGGTGCTTTGAAAGGCGCTTATAAATAAAATGCATTATTATTATTATTATTATTATTACAGTTTGCCCCATGCGTGAGTTCGGTTGTGGACTATTGGACAAGACCATTAAGTTTAAGTAATTTTGAATGCAAGAATACAGAATTGGTGTGCTCCAAATATCCAACTTTTGAATTACTTATTGCACTTTTTTGAAGCATTGATGGGGATTTTAATGCAATTTTGCAGTTACCGCACCATACTTCAATACAATATGTAAGGTACAGTTGTATTAGAGAACAATAGAGTCTGCGGAGTGAAATGGTTTCCAAACATTGCTGGGATTTGTTTATTACTGAAATGCTTTTAGCTGTTTCGTTTTGCATCTATCGAATGTGTTGCCTCCAACTGAGTTTATCATCTACAATTACTCCAACTGCAGAAGGTATAATCGTTTGGAATGCCCCTGTTATTGAGCGGTTTGGTGTTTTTCTTTGACTGGGTGATTTGGTTGCAGAACACACGTAGAGTACAGAGCTACAGCTAATGTCTCTCATCACTCTTCACCCCACTTGATGCAGCTAGTAATGTCCAATCATGCACTGAAATAAAATGTTTTGAGTTGAAAGAGCCCTCCTTTGGTCATTTAGCAAACCCTATTTTTAGAAGCAATCAAACAAACAAACATGTCGTCGCAATTTCAGCTAAAAGGCAAATGTGCTTAATGCTTTGTAAATGGTAAATAGTCACATATTTATACAGCGCTTTTCCACCTTTCAAGACACTCAAAGCACTTTACGTCAAGGAACCACTCACCCATTCGCACGCACATTCATACACCAGTGTACGCAGACACTGGGGGCGAGGTGGGTTAAGTGTCTTGCCCAAGGACACAGCGACAGTATTCATTTTTGTGGGTCTGACTGCTCTGCCAATGATGTTTAAGTCGAGAGCGGGATTCAAACCGCCAACGTTCGGATCAGTGGACAAACTCTACCAGCTGAGCAGTAATTTGAATGGCACCACATGTTTTGACTCTTGTCTTATGCTCCTATTTTGTATTCGTGACATGTGTGTGTATCCTATAGGTGCAGAGTCATGACACCAAGGGCAGGGTGTCAATGGTATAGACCTGTCTGTAAGTCTGTAAGGTTACAGTCTGTAACCTTATCCCATCTCTTACGGACAATAGAAACACAGTCGCGTAACAATCGGAGACAGGAAAGTGCCTTGTAAACAACAACAACAAAAATCCAATGAACATTTTCAGAAATTTTGTCAAAATCTCACTGGAAATACCTCCTTAACTCACTAAGACAGTTTTATATTTGAAGTCTCTTTTAACTCGAACATGTTAAAAGCATGGAGGGCATCTTGTGTGGCAGCTGCAATAATCAGATACACATTTACTCTCCAATCACAACACGGGGCTAAAAACACTGGGCTATTTAAAATAACGGCCACTCTATGTATATAGAAACACAAGTACAGCGGTTGTCAGGCAGCTCCCAGTAGGATAAAGTGCCTCATATGCCACATAATAAACTTCAGTCACAAAAATTCAAATCAGTCTGATACAATTGTAAATGAATATGTATTGTATATTTGTATAGTATAGTTACAGTATAAGAATGCTGTATAAACCATGGTATAAGCTTATTAAACTATGGAAACCAAGAAACTTTTACATGCATTTATATAGCGCTTTTCTACTTTTCAAGGCACTCAAAGCGCTTTACATCAAGGAACCACTCACTCATTCACACGCACATTCATACACCAGTGTAGACAAACACTGGGGGTGAGGGGGGGCTGAGTGTCTCGCCCAAGGACACAATGGTAGTATTCATCTGTGTGTCAAATCGCTCAACCAATGCTGTTTATGTCGAGAGCGGGATTCGAGCCACCGACCTTTGAATCAGAGGACGACCATTCTGCCAATTGAGCTACAGCCGCCCATCATTCTATCACGCAACGCCGCTCACGCTTAGCCGACATCTGCGTTGTTTAAAGGTAACAGCTGGAACATGCACTTCTACTGAGTAAAAAGTGGCAATACGATCAGAACTGAATCTGGGAGGGGACGCCATTAACTGTCGCATACCGTTTACGACGCAAATACGTTAAATACTTTAAAGCAGGAACAATGCATGTCTAACTTGAGTTGTCAAAATAATCGAAAATCAGATACTAATCGATACTCAAACTAGTATCGAAACTATAGACTCATTTGAACAAGTATCGATACTAAAAAAAGTCACATTCACAGCACAGAATGGAACCTTTCCTGAGCAGCTTTAGAATGATCTTGAGCTGTATCAGAACAAGTATAAGACATAGAAATTTTAGTATCATGACACTTTGTCAAACTATATGTTGCATGGCTTCCTTACCCTCGGCCTCTTCCAGGACAGTCCGGGTGGCGGCTCCCTCTTAAAGAACAGAGACTGGGCCGAGGCGGGGAACAGAGGGTCCTTGAACACAACACCGCGTCTCTGGCAGTAGCGCCTCAGTTTGTGGAAGCTCTGGCCCTGGAAACTGACAACTCTCTCAGGCATTTTCAGCAAACACCTTAGGGGAGGAGACAAGGACGCTAATGTAAACGCGCATAGAACAAATTTGATACGCAGTCATTTTAAAAGGTGAACCGTGTAACTTTTCTGGTGAGCGTTGGCTACTTGCTTGTCTGCTTGAAATGTCGTTGCTTTGCTTGGAATGTTCCTCGGTACGGCATTAAACATATCTATCTTCCATTTACTCAATCACAGGTGTTTTCTTTGCTCAAAATACCTGGAAAAACACGCACGCTTACTGTGAACTGAGTCGCCTCTCCACAGATCTGACCTGTAACTCGATCCGGTGGTGTCCTCTGCCCGTCTCCATGAAGATAGATACGTTTAATGCCGTACTGCGGAACAAAGTTAGCAGTTCAGCAGTTCTGAATGGCGTTTTAAAAGGGTATGGCGTATTCTGCAGGTTTTGAAAATTATAAATAGTGATTTTGATAAATTTTGATTTTGAAATTTTGATTTTGATAACATTTTACAGACAATAGGCACTCAAAAGGCATATATAACGTCAGGGTTAGCCAATTTAACCTGATCAAAAAGCCTATTGCTAACATTTTGACACTTATACGACCCCTGCATAGTCTGTGTGACGGTCAGGGGCCAGTGCTGAGGTCTGGATACTGTTTTAGTCATCAGTGATTTGAACTGCACCCTGACGCAGCAGCTCATGTGAGGGTCATGAGTATCGATGTTGAGGTGCGTCAGGTGCCCCCAGGGTTTAGTGTTAGAGAGTTTGGGGTCATCTGAGGACTCGCAGCTCAGCGCAGAAGAAAATCCTTGAAGAAACAGGACGGACTGAAGATAACCCCGCGGCCAGGGTTATCAAAGTCAGGCTTGGTTTTCTTTGGCTCACATTTAGGGTGCATTCACACTTGTACAGGTTTGGTCTAGAGTTGAGATCCAGATTTGATCCCAGTTAAGTCCTGATGTAGGTGTGATTTGGTACTGTTCCAGACCTGGTTTAGTTCTGGCCTAGTTCAGATTCAGTCCTGGGTTTAGTCCCTACTTTTAGTCACTGGTGGAAGAAGTACTCAATTCTGTTACGTAAGTACAGTACAGATACCTAAAGTTTTTACTTAAGTACAGTACTACTACTTTACTACTTTTACTTCTTTCCATTCCACCAGTGCTTTTAGTGTTTTGTTTATTTCTGTTTCATTGCACGTCTGGAGGTATTCATAATTTAGTAGCCTACATTACTGAATAGTAATAGTTCCCTAAATGCAAATGCTTTACCTTTAGGATGGTGGCAGAAGTATCTCCTCTTGCTTTGTCGCAGTTACACCTTTGAGAGGACCCTCCTTTGGTCATTTAGGAAACCCTATTTTTAGTAACAAACAAACATATCTTCTCACATAAAAAGCAAATGCCATTATTTGGATTGATGTATGTTACTGATGTTTAAAGGCGCCATATGACACTATTTTCTGATCTATGTTATAATGTTTTCTCATCACAAACAGACCTGGAGTTGTGTTTTGTTTCATTCACACATATTCAACACACAAAAAACCCGCAAATTTAGGCTGAGTTCTTCTCTCAAACTGCAAACACTCTGTCCCACCTTGTCATGTCGTGTGGTAATACAGGAAGTGCTCCACTGTGTTTTTAAACTCCTTACACCTTTCACTAGAATCGTTTGGATAATTTAAGACCTGGAATTGCCCGTCGCTTCTGAACAAAAGGTAAAAGGTAGCTGTTAATTTGAAAACTATCGCTTCATGACATCACAAGGTGGAACAGAGCATTTTGAGCTTTGGAGACGTAGACAGACTAATAATAAAGTGTTACTCAAACATGTGTGAATGAAACAAAACACAACTCCAGGTATGTTTTTGGGGCAGTAACAACATTCTTACATGTCTTAAAGCTCAAAAGAGTCAATTTTGAGTAATATAGGACCTTTAATAAAAAGGCTGTATTGATCTTCTCTTCCTGTTATGTATTTATAACGTGTGTGTGTATCCACTGGGTGCGGAGTCATGACACACAGGGCAGGTGTCGCTCACTATAGGCTGAGGAGTCTGTGTAACCTCATCCCAACTCTTACCGACAATAGAAACGCAGTGACATAACAATTGGAGACAGGAAAGTGCCATGTAAACGCCATCAATTACTTTTCACGCTGACAAAGATGTATAGTGTTGAAATAAATAAAATAAAACCTATATGCTATTTATACACGTGGATTTACACACAATAAGAAGTGATGCCTTGGTGTATTTATTAAAGTCAATTCCAATTCAGTTATGCAACTGGTCTAATTTGTAGATTAAATATACAGCTATATGAATTTTTGGCGATTTAACTCGTTTATTGGAAGAATTTTATGTAGTTGTAGAAGCATTTTAAAAATATTTGTGTTAGTAAAATATGCAAATTAGGTCTATAGCCTATAAATCAATTTCAGACTAAATTCAAGATTGCAAATGGGATCCGAAAGTTACAAGGAAAAAAAAAAACACACTAAAATCAACCACTTAAAATATGATCTGCAAGAATGGCATGAAGAATTATTGTGTGAAATACTGTTTTTTGTCAATGAGTGCACGCTACTTACCGCTGCTCCTCTCCCTGGTGACTCTGCACATTTTACCGGCCGCTTCTTCCGCTCTCCTCCCGTACTCTCCC
>KN471557.1:15000-22540 GCA_000787095.1 Periophthalmodon schlosseri | reverse complement strand
TCCTCCCGTTACTCTCCGGTGCCGGTCCTGTCCTCCTCATACTACTACTACTACTTCTCATTGGGGCATGACTTGTGCTTTTGGGTCCTCTTATCTTCTCGAGACGTCCCGCCGTGCGCGCGCGCCGTCTCCTCTCGTGCAGACTCCGGAGGATCTGTTGCTGACGCGTGGGTTGCCCCTGACACCTGAGATAGATCGGCAGACAGCAGCAG
This sequence comes from Periophthalmodon schlosseri, assembly GCA_000787095.1. Classification (NCBI taxonomy): domain Eukaryota; kingdom Metazoa; phylum Chordata; class Actinopteri; order Gobiiformes; family Gobiidae; genus Periophthalmodon; species Periophthalmodon schlosseri. The sequence continues at coordinate 22,328 of KN471557.1, read as the reverse complement.
CCGGCAGGCGTCCTCCGTTTTAACAGCTTCACTGCCGGAACGCAAACAACACGGACAGAACCGACTGTGCAGTAACTTAGGTCTGATGGAACAGACCTGTGCCAGGTGAACAGCGAGAGGCTCATTAGGACAAAATCTGGAGATATGTCAGTACAAAAATTCACAAACTAAGAGCATTATCAAAGTGACTGATATTAGACAAGAATGAAGTGCAAACATATCAGAGGGACCAATACAATATACCAAAACACTACATACTAGCAGTGGTGGAACCTGACAAAGTAAAACTAGTAAAGTACTGTGCTTAAGTAAAGTACAGATAACTAAACTTTTTACTTAAGTAAATTTTAAAGTGGATACTTTTTACTATTTGCTTCACTACATTTGAGGTTGCTGTACTGTTATGACATTCTTTACCCTAAATCTTTACTTGTTATGGATCTCTTTAACCCAACCTTCGTACCACCATCTGTTCTTACGCACGGGTGTATCACGGGTGTATCTCTTGTTTTTTAGGCCTTGGAGTTTACGGGAAGAAGCGTCCAGCGGCCTCGAGCCACTTGGACTAGACTAAACTGGTACTATTGTTTTGATGGTATAAATACATTGTATGTATGTTCATTTGGGAGCTGAGGGCGTGACGGCACGATTAGGCACAACAGCTCTTTGACAATTGTGCACAATTGATTCAATAAACCAGACTTTTTGATTCAAGACAACTTCGTTGTTTATTTTATATTCTAAAGGTTTTACTATTAAAAAAATCCACGACAGTTCTTTCTAGTCCACTACATTTTCAAACAGGACTGAAAAGCAGAATTATTTTTTTATGGTAATTTGAAACCTGCTGAAAGGGCTGAGGGGTTTATTTAATTAACATGTTCGTAGTTTGAGCAAACAAAAATATACAAATAAAAACAATCGATTCAATTGTTTGTCAGCACAAATCACTACATTTGAAGCCTTATAAGAAAATCAAAATCCGTGTGAAATACTTTTACTTTTTACTCTTTAACTACATTTTTAAATGGGTACTTTAATTACTTCTACTTTTACTTGAGTATTTCTTTGCCCCCGGTATCTGTACTTTTACTTAAGTAACAAAATTGAGTACTTCTTCCACCACTGCATACTAGCAACATAACCTAGGATGAAAAAACATAGACCAGATCTATATTTAAAATACAAGCTATAGAAGCAATTATCCTGCAGCGCAAATAATATTAAAATACTAAAGTAAACGATTGGTATTCATTCTAAATTGAAACAAATAACAAAGAGATGTGATGTAAAATGTAACATGTTTTCCTTTATTTTGTACAAATATTTAAATATTGCTTAGTTCAAAATGTGTGACGCTACTTCACGCTAAAAACACCATGAGCATCAAGTATTACAACAGGTCGGGGCAGCATCTGTGAAACATGTTATCCAAAATACCACATGTTTAAAAAGTGCATCCTTGGTGGCAGTAACAGTACCAGTCTTTCATTATGTAAACAAATGTACACTTCTAAAACGGCTGAATTTGAAAACAATATGACAGAAATACTGTGTAGCTTTGGAGTGCACCAAACAACCATATAGTCTTAAATCCCTTTATAAACATGACTCCGTATAAAAATATAGAGTTTGCCAAAAGATATGTTATTAGTTCAGTTTGAGTTTGTAGTGTCGTCTCGTGTTCCAGTTTTTTCCCCTCAAAGCTCGGATGCATCGTGGGTATTTTCGGTCTTGCTTTTGTCATTCTCAGTTGTGTCTGTGTCTCCTTTGGCCCCGATGTTCCCCTTCCACACCTCCTTGAGACATTCTAGCGAAGGAACAGAAAAACATTACCCAAGCGAGAAGCTATTTTTGTTTGGAGCATATTTAGCTTATCAGTGTTATTTTTGGCCGTACTATTTTGAAACATCAACGTGAACAGAGATAATAATAATGCCTCGCTCACCCCGGTCTGACGTCTTGAGCACATGGTTCAAACAGAGAAAGTTTTCCAGTCGTTCGTCCTGATGATGAAAGTACCAGTCCTCCACGACCTCTTCATACTCCTCCAGCATCGTCTCACACTGACAAGTAGATAAAGACACAGGTAATCTTAAAGAGGGGGTATTTTACTTCTATGGGGCATTATCTGCTAACACATAACATACTTAGATCACCATGTTACCTTTTATTGTTCTGACAAAGCTGTAATCCCCGAAAACAACGCATGAACATGTTTTATTAGTTTCACTTTTGTTTTTGGCGCACAATCAGCGTGCGCCTCGCTAATAAAACTAATGCACATCACATAAGCTTTGTCAAGAAATTGCTGTGTACAGTTTTGTATCACGCTTTTGTATATTTATGGAGAACTGTCATGTGGGAGCGTGGGTGACGTAGGCTTGTGGGCGGAGCGTTGGACAGGATCTCACAGCTAATCATGAGGAGGGTTTGAATAGAGCCTGGGAGCGATCGCTAAAATACTCAAACATGCATGGATGGCATTTAAAACCACTTCAGGCACGTTTTTGATGAGGAAACAACATTATAACAAGGTAGAAAGCTAAAAAAATGATTGTGCGTAATATCCCCTCTTAAAAAGGGACATATTATGTACAGTTTATTTACCATGTTTTAACGGTGTTCCTTAATCATTAGCTTGCTCAAAGTTTTTCATGCATGTTTGAGTAATCCTACATTGTTCTGGATTTGAGGCTTGAAGGCTCAGAAAAAAAGTCTGTTTTCATCTACCCCTTATCTCCGCCCACAGCTCTGTAATTAATGCTTTTAATGTCACTGCCATTTTGAACAATAAAAACATGTCAATAAAAATCAGTTGCTTGCTTAAGGTGAAATGCCACTATGAAGAGGTGGGTTCTGTCGGTTCTGCAGTTTTGAACCGGATCTCAACGTGCTACGCATATCAATCTGGTGTGAGCCAGTTTAATATTAAAATGACAGAAAAAGCATAATTATTCTTCTTTAAAATGCTCTTCACTTGTACTGTTAAATAGACCTACCTGTTTCTTCATGTCCGACACTTCTACAGATGGCTCGTCCCACAGTGCGAAAGGCATGCCCAGGTCGACCTTTACTCCTTTGTGGACAAGGTTTTTCAAGGTGGTCATCGTTTGACTGGCACCCTATAGGAAACAGAAAGAAAGACAACGGCTCATTATCCTCACAAGGGATGTGAAGATTGCTTATTGTGATTAGCTACTCGGTGATTATACAGCTCATAATATAATAAAAACTAAAAAATTGTAATTGTGAGAATTTTCAAAGTAAAATAAAAAAAAAAATGAATTCACTATATACTCAAAAACTTAAAGCTAAATGTAAAAAGCTTTACATATGCCTGTATGTTAAACATGTGTGAATGAAACAAAACAACTCCAGGTCTGTTTGTGATGAGGAAACATTATAACATAGATCAGAGAATAGTGTAATATGAGACCTTTAAAGACTGTTGTAAGTCAAAGTTACTTCACTTAATCATTCATAAAGTTTGAGTTCATAAAGCTGTATGATCAAACACTAGATGAATGTGCAATATGTTATTTGCCCACTGTGTCAATGATTGTAAATAATCATAAAACATCAATGTTTCATCTCAATATATTTGTAAAAATATATTTCATATTGTGATATCCAAACCATTACATTTGCCTGAAATAGATAAACTAGGGAAGCCCCAACTATGAAATAAAGAAGCCCTATTTTGAGACACTCCATTAGCCAAAGAGAAATGGTTATTAAATATTAAAGCCTTTGTAATGGAGGAGGTCCCATATTACATGGTCATATTGATTTACCTTCGCATATCTAAGGCTCCCTGGTCGCTCTGCATGAACATTATACTGCAGGATACGCTCACATATGTTGTCCACGGCTTCTGTCAACCGAGTTTCACTGAAATAAAAAAAACAAAAACAACATTTTAGATACGATATGATGTAAATGTAGTTTTTGGCGTCTGCTCCAATCCAAAGTACATACGATGTGTTGTATTTAATTTTCCTCCTCCGTTTCCCAGTGTCCAGCACCTCTCCTAGCTCCAAGACCTCTTTGGAACGTCCAGTCTTCTCCAGAGCCTCCTGGAGCTCTACTGTCAGGAACTTACACACTGGAAAGACGAAAAAATATATTGGGAGAGAAATTTTAATCTATAGAAATCATTTAACGCTTGCATCGCTATACATATCTGAAAATACATGTAACCCATCATAGTTTTGTCTCAGTATGTATCAGGCATATCATTTTATTTGTAGTTCTGTTCATATTACTAGGTCATTTACTACTAAAAGAACACTACTCAATCTATAGGCTATAATAACTACTACTGTGACTACTACAACCACAATAAATATAAATATTTTACTTCACAAATAAATAGGCTATACGTATTTTCATACATGACAATAGAAAGTATTTGCTGCGAGTGAATAAGAAAATACACATGGAACAAAAGTCGTAAATTGTAATTTTGTAAAAGCTGTTTTTAAAATTTGTTTCTCTCCCTGAACTGAATGAGTTTCTACATTTGACTTACAACTAACTACAGTATTTCCACCTACCTTCGCATTTATTCGGCAATCTCTCGTCCTCATTTGATGCGTCAACGATCGTGACCCAAAACAGAACAAAAATTGAAACTTTCATAGCTTGTAATATTGTAAAAACTACAGGAGAAGCAGTTTTGATTATTACAGCCACATCTGCAGACAGCTGATCCGGGGTGGTGCGCATGCGCTTTGTCTCCAGGGAGGACTAGCTGATGCCAGAGTTTGATAAAGGATCGATAATCTACAACAGATCATGATTAGACTAATATTTCTAATTTCTTATCCTCATAAACGGTTCAAGATTGTACGGGACTGCTAAATTGTTTATTTGAACTTTATCATTTGTAGATTCATAATAATTAAAAAAAAACAAACGCATTTTCATCTCTGAGTTGCGGTTTTGGCCATTTTCACACAAACAATATAAGGCCTAAAAATATGTCGGTTTCCAACTAAATACAGAGTTTGAGATAATATAGAATTTTGATTGATCTCATCATCTCACAGTGGAGAAATGCACTTGTAATGGGACTTAGTAAGTACAGACGGTGCATGCAATAAAATCAAGACACTTACGAAGAATGATAAGGACAAGAGTTAATGCAATGCCTTTAAATGCAATATATCATCAAAATGGCAAAACTCTCAAACAAACTGCACAAATATGTAGCCCTCATATTTACCAATAAGTTTCACATTTCATATTTGTATGTATTTGTATGTATGTATGTATGTATATCCATCATCTATACATACTCCCACCTCTTTTTACTGTTTTGCTTGAACTTCCTCCTCGTGTTCCACAGACTGACGCATGAGGGCGCAATGGTGCAGTACCAACGAGAGAGAGAAACATGCCATGCACGGATCTATGGCCGTGAGGTGGAAGGTAACAACACTTCACCACAGAGAACACATTTAATCCCAACGTAGTCTTTACTGTAAGACGTGTGAAATGTGCAGGTTTTGTAACAAACAGAAACAATTTCACGTCCTGCAATGTTATTCTTAACCTTTATGAAGGTGAACTGTGCAACTTTGGTTCTGCAACCTGCTTGTCTCCATAGAGATGTTATTGCTTTGCTAGAAATCTTAACATCGAAGTGATTTATCTTGCATTTATTCAGTTACAGACCTTTTTTTTTACCTTTTTTTTTTTTTTTTTTTTAGGTAACTTGTGCTGGCCTTTTAACATGTGACCTGTAACTTGACCTTGGGCATCACCTGCTTGAAAATAGATTAATTCATGAAAACAGAATAATTCAACAATGTGGAAATAAATAGGGGGGCGACCCTTTACCATAAAAGTTACATAGTGCAACTTTAATTACATATGAAGGATATTACAAAGACAGAAGAATCCATGTACGCTGTTGGTATCATAAACCCGCTTGTTGATGGCCCATTTTACTTATTTGGGTTAGGCTTAGTATTTTTAAATGACTTAAAAGTAGTAAAAGGCTTTAGCACTTATCTGGCCTATTACTTCTTGACATAAAAGTTAGTACCCCTCTACGTATAAGAGAGGGCATGTTTTAGCAATTTGGGGAGCTGACTGTTAGATAAAAGACAGTACAATATGGAAACACACCGACTGAATGAGAGAAGCAAAGGTTTGGCCCAAGTTTAACCAAGAAAATGGTACTGCGTTCAGGTCAGAAGGACATACTTAACCTGGTACATCTGGAAACAATCTCAACTGAATGTTTGCTATAGAAAAAGCAAATGGTATGGAAGAAGACAAAACATTGTTCTCATTTCATCTTCTGAGAGGCAGCAGGTCGAATCTGTTTTGAGGCTTTCGCGATCCAGCACCTGTCAACACTCAGTCATGCCGAGAAAGAAGAGAAATAAGTAGAAAAACAATAACACTGGACTTGGATTCATGGCAACAAAAGTAATTTTCCATCTGAGTTGTAATTTTGCCAACTCCATGTTTTAGAGCCAAGCTGTGAAACATCTTTTAAGTCCACAAAAAACACGCTCTTCTACAACTTTACTAAAACGGCGAATTAAAATCAGGAATAATCACACGTGAATTTTAATCAAGATGACAAGCAAACGTCAGTATGTCTCTGCATCATGGGGTGTGCTGTGCTGTATGTCTGTACTTGAGACCTCCGCAAACATGTCCTGAAATGCGTAGGATTCTCGCATTAGTTTAGCAGTTCATTTTTCAGTCAAGTTGTCTATCAAACATTAATATTCCTGAAGGTGTTTGACATTTTGCACAGTTTTGACTTGTTTCTGGATACTGATAGTGAAGACATTAAACTATTAACCATAAACCAGGTCGACGAATCTGCAATCAAACAGTTAAGGAGCAAATTCCATCAAAGAACCAACTAAATTTTAAACTTTCTAGAGGCTCAATTTTGGGCTTTGTAGAATGTAGTGATGTAGAAAGTATTGAAAATCAGATACTAATCGATACTAAAAGAAGTCGTGAAACTAGGTACTCATTTGAGCAAGTATCGATACTAAAAAAGTCAGTTAGGATTGAAACGAACCTTTCCTGAACAGCTTTAGAATGATCTTGAGCTGTAACAGAACAACTTTAAGGCCACATAGACTAGTTTACGCCCATGGACCACTGTGGAACCTACTGGACGACTGAGGGATTACACAGATATAAGGTCACACGGTAACATAAAAGAAAGTACCACGATTTAATGTTGAAATGACATTTCTATTGTTTAAAGAAATAGCGTTTTTTATGATCACCATGGTGTCATCAGTATTGAGTTTCGAAAAGAGTGTTTTTTTTTAAAATTATCATCG
>KN471557.1:0-10000 GCA_000787095.1 Periophthalmodon schlosseri | reverse complement strand
AAACCTATATATTATTTTATCTAATTGTAACCCAAGTGTAACATTTTTACAAGTTCATATACAGCATTGAAAACAACTCGTCTTTAGCCAGTTTAGTCGCTATAACTGATCAGAAATTCCTTAATCTTGTTGCTTGTTGCTTGCATAAATAGGCCTATATATGTATGTATGTGTGTAGCTGTATCTTGTAAAACCAAAATACTGAATTTAAAAGTGTCCTCATTAATTCTAAGCCTTGTTCGTACTATTTTACCAATTTACTTTTTGAACAAGCAGTTAGTTCATTGGCTAATCACGTATTCAAGGCAACATATAGAGATGTCCTAAACCCTTAAAAACTGATGCTTTTAGTTTACAATTAACAATCATTACTACCCATATGTTACTGTTTACCAGCGTGTTTTTAAGGCAGTAATTGGCAATTACGGTATTTTCCGGACTATAAGTCGCACTTTTTTTCATAGTTTGGCCGGAGGTGCGACTTATACGTGTGATTTATGTGTGGAATATAGGTTTTTTTCTTCATTATTATGCATTTTTTGGCTGGTGCAACTTATACTCAGGTGCGACTTATACTCCAGAAAATACGGTAACAATAATATTATATACATTCATATAAATATGAATCATAATTTAAAATATCCATGGTTTTCAGCTTCAGACTTTGTCCCCTTCAGAATATATATTTGGTTTTAATTTGTAAACCACAGACACAACAGTCCAGTTTTTCGTAATTCTGAAACCCATTGATATTGAATTTATTGCAGATCTTCCAGGCCTTTGATGACATAAGGCAAAAAAAAAAAAACATCCTATGACAATATCTCAAATCTATCTTTACACTAAATTAGCCGTGTTTGATTTGGGTCTGTATGATGGCACAAGCTTTCATCCTTCCACCTGTTCCTCATTACTAACCTGCTGGAGCCTGTGTCAGCATAAGGAGGTTTAATTGACGTGCAATTACAAGCAGAAGTTTTAAACGGACCTCCGTCATGCCAGAGGTTGTCTTTGGCGTGACTGAAACATCGAATCATCGTGATTTCATTTCCATGTGTTTTTCAATATCAGCATGTGAAGCTGGAGCCTCAATGGAAGGGCCCCGCCAACTTACGTATAAGGGGCGACGAAGGGGGAAAATTGACAGGAAATTTTAAATATAGCGGGGTAACGTGTGCTTTTCAAATCAGGAAAGTTGCGGGTCAGGGCGAGGGGACGGGATGTGGATTGGCAGTTTGTTGGAGGTGCAAACTTGAAGGACAGCAGCCTTTAGCTAAAGATACAAGCAGCGATAATCCGTTTTGTGCAGCCAGTCGCCTCACTAAAATTAGATTATTACACCTAAAACAGAACTCTGGGAATCTGCTCCGTGTGGAATAACACATGGGTCGGAGCCAGGAGGAATCCACTTTGGGAATATAGACCCTCATAGCCGCGCTCCTCTCACTCGGGGTGTAGTATTGCCGACTGGCCGAGGACAATTGCAAATTAACAAAGGTGTCAGTGTGGTAACGTGTAACGACAGGTGCAGCGTTCAGCTTCAAACACCCAGACAAGTTTATATAATTGATCATGTTTATTTAAAGGCTCTGCGACTTAAAGCTGGCAGGGTTGTTGTGTAGGGTGTAATCTGGCAACCCGTCTCAATAAAAGGACGTCTTTAGATATTTTCATTTTAACTTTTCCTTTTTGTGTTTCCCAGCGCAAATCGGTCCCATGTTTTCAGTTTTTGTTTATTTATTGTTTTAGCTATTAGGCATTGTGGCATTTAAGCTTAAAAATGTATCTATCTGAGAACTTGCGGAGTTAAACATCTACAAAAGAATAAACAGTGCTGGAAAATTAATATACTTTTATTATTTTTATAACAATAATTTTGTCATGACATTTTACATTTTATAGACACATCCAGCTCTTTAAATTCAGTTAATTTAATCCACTGCGATACTAAATTTAAACGTAAACACACCAGGATTAGCCTTGATCACTAAATTACACCAAAAACAACACCAGATTACGCCAACGCATTCAAGATGACTGAATTGTTTGAAGTGTATTGCCCAGTGGCACAATGGGCAGATTTACATGACCAGTAAAAATCAGATAACTAGAATGTTCAGCATTAGAAACGCCCGGTGACATGTGTCAGTCAGTCACTGGATTTTAAGAGAAACTTTTATATTTGGAAAACAAAGGATACTGAATTTTACAGTTTCAACATTTTCCGTTTCATTTTTTGTATTTGCCACATTAGTTTGTATAATTTTCTTTCGTCAAAACTTTTGTGGTGGAAGAAGTACTCAATTTTGTTACTTAAGTAAAAGTACAGATACTGGAGCAAAAAAATACTCAAGTAAAAGTATCACATGAAAAAATCTACTTAAGTAAAAGCATTAAAGCACGGCTTAAAAAAAGTATCACATGAAAAAATCTACTTAAGTAAAAGCATTAAAGCACTGGCTTAAAAATGTACTTAAAGAGTAAAACGTTAAAGTATTTCGCGCAGATTTTTAGGTTATGAAGCTTCAAATGTAGTGATGTTGATAAAGATTTGTGCTGATTGTTGTTCAATAGAAACAATTGATTCAATGTATTTTTCTACCTGTTTTTATTTGTATATTTTTGTTTGCTCAAACTACAAACATGTTAAAAATAAACCCCTCAGGCTTTTCAGCAGGTGTCATACAATCATAAAAATACTTTTACTTTTCCGTCCAGTTCAAAAATGTAGTGGAGTAGAAAGTACAGATACCTGCTCTCAAATGTAGTGAAGTAAAAGTAAAAAGTATCCACTTTAAAATCAACTTAAGTAAAGTAGAGATGCCTAAAATGTACACTTAAGTACAGTACTTTACTACTTTTATTATGTTACGTTCCACCAGTGGTCAAAACTTGCAGAGGTGTGAACAGAAATCAGATTACTGTACTCAGATGTAACTGTTTACTTGCATAATCAGAAACAGAACCTGAAGTACATAGGTTAGCACCGTTGCAGAGTCGAACCAGCATTGCTTAAGTTTACAAACCCTGCAGAGAACTTTAAAACCATCCCAATCTGAGCTCAGCATGTCGGTGAAGTCTTGGCCCGAGCGGCTGCCCATGACGAAGAATGTTAAACGTGTGAGACGGGCCAAATCCCGCTCATCTGCTCTCCAGAAGTGCCCCGGCTCTGGTCTGAGTGTGAACACGCCAGTCCAGTTAACAGGTAGCCGGCGACCGACGCACTCACACTGGGACGATCCTGCCGTGGTTTTCGTTTCCTGAGACAGATTGTGTAATAAGGCCTCAGATAGGAGCTGGGGCAGGATGTTAGTTCTTTGGCAAAATTTAAAAAAACGCTGAGGTAAACCAAACACAAACTCATAAAAGTACTGGCAGAAGTCCCTCTCTCCGGATTCTCACCTTCTCCAACCTTTTTTATTTATAGCCCCATAAATTCATATCTCCCCAAACAGCTTTACATTAAGTAGCCACGCTTTTATTGTTGTGCACTGAACCACAAAATACAGCTTTTCCACTCCTCATAACAATAATGTGCTCCTAGCTTTGGGAAACAGCAACAGAAAAACAACAGACGTAAAAATCAAAATATACCAAGATTTTACAATGATAATTAGTTATCATAGTGATCCATTTATACATATATATTTTTTTAATTTTGACATAAAAAGCAAGTTTGTACATACACAATTTTCCGGCTAAGAGATACTAATTTGACCAGTTTTTTCTCATTGTATTCTTGAGCAAGACACATTCACAGCGAGGCGTCTTTCCGGTACTATGGACCTCGTCTCTGGAACAGCCAGATGGAGGACCTCAGGGCCACAGAGACTCTTCATGAAACTCTTCATGTTTTTAAGAGCATGCTCAAGACCCACCATTTAGTTTTTAGCTTTACTATTTTATATCCTAGTTCTTAGCTTTTAACTCATGTTGTTTTATCACTTTTAGGATCTCTAGGAGCCCTCTGCGCCGGGAGCGACGGTCGGCTGTGGCCGCTGGGGCCTGTACCGTGGGCTCCCGGTGGAGGGTTGATGCTTCGGCCTCATCTCTCCCCTGGGCCCTGTGTCAGCGTCCTGGGGGCTGCGGGCGGCTCTCTGCTCTGGCGCAGACGGCTCCTCTGGTGATTCTTCCTCAGTTGGTTCGTCTGTACTCAGCCTCATTTATCTGTACCTAGGCTTATGTATTTTAGCGTGTGAGTGTGTGTGTGTTTACATTTGTGTGTGTGTGTGTGTGTGTGTGTGTGTACGTGGGGGTGAGACTGTATGATTATGTGGGGTTGGGCAGTTGTGGGGGTAGGGTGGTTGGGTGGAAGGGTATGTGGGATGTTTTTTAATGACTGTTAAGCACTTTGTGTTACATTTTGAAAATAACTTTATTTATAAAGTTTGATTTTATTTGAAGTTTGAGTTGGATTGTTAACAGACTGGTGAGTAGCGTGTATGTAAACTGTATTTTTTTTAATCAATCCAACACAGCAGAGCTATCGAGACAAAATATAAATAAACATAATTTACAAAATACAAACAGTTAGAGATAATTTAACCTCTTTACCAAGACTCCCAACTGTCCAACTCACTACTGTAATACAGACTTACAGTATGTCTGGCTCTTTTTTCTTTTTATTTGCTTTATTTGTCAATGAATTATTACTGCTTCTCTCCTAATAACAGAACCTGTTAGAATCATGGTGTAATTGAGTCAAAATCCAGATGTTTGAAGGTCATTTGTACAGTTAGGCTTACACATTTTTGTCAGCTTAGCACAGGCTGTAGGACCAGGACTAAATGAGATTATTATTAACATTTTGACATAGTTGAACAATAACTTTCACTTTTTAACTTTGCTGAACTAAAAACTGTCCTGTTTATAGTAATATACTGTAAATAGTAATAAAAATGTGAGCATACTTACTCATTTTCTCCCATGAAGAGCAGTAATGTCTCTCCTTCTGTGTTCCATCCACTGTTAAGTGAAGGTCTGCTGTGATTGGTCAGTTTTTTCCCGTCCGTAGTCTATCTCTACTGTAATATTTGCAGTAACCTTATTGTAATTTTTACTGTGGCATTACTGTATTTTTACAGCACCATGTATCTTACTGTTATATTATAGTAGTTTACTGTAACAAATACTTATTTTACAGAATTCTTTGCCAATTACACTAACCTACTGTAAAAGCAACTTACAGTATGACACTGTTCATATTACAGTGAAGTACTGTGAAAATGACCGCAATCCTGAGTTCATGCTTCACTATGATTGGTTAATTTCACCTGTCAGTCACTCAGAGCCTTAGGGAGGTTGACCAATAGGAGGAGCAGGTGGGGAAAAGTGTCTGTGTTTGATGGTAGAGCTGCAGTAAACAGAGAAGCACTGAATCACAATCTGGTATTAGCATCTTGTCACATGGAGGAGCCCTCGATTTGATTTGTACGACCATATCGCTCAGCCTTATGCTCCTCCGGGATAACGCTCGGTCTGTGCCGTCTGTCTCGGCCCCACCTCACTGTAAACAGGGCCCCAGGTTGTCAGAGCATTTTCCAGCCCGGTGCCAGCCTCACATAGCTGCTCCACCAGATCACACGCTGCAGATACTCTTGATCTCATCATGCCGCGATTCAGCTGCTAAGCCTTTCCAAAGACAGATATTAACAACTTAGCTTTATCGAACAGACCTCGGTGAAATACTAATGTGAAAGACGCATGATTCGGACGACGATGATGAGGATTTATTGGAGCAATGGCAGATCAAAGAGGAGTATCGTTTATCAAAACTGTCGTAACTTTTAAAGAGTGAAGGGCAGAGAAAAGTAATATTGAAGCCTGTGATCTATAGCCCCACATCAATGAATTATTAAGGAAATCGTTGCAGTGAAAACCATTGCACTGTGCCAACTTGACAACACAAATGCAGTTTGGCTGAACATACAAAATACTACATATGGTTTAAGGTTTTTGCAAATCTGTATACAAATTTTAATGTACTTTTAAGATACTTTTTACTTTTACTTCACTATATTTGAGAGCAAGTATCTGTACTTTCTGCTCCACTACATTTTTTTATGTTTATTTTTAACATCTTCATAGTTAGAGCAAACAAAAATATACAAATAAAACCAGGTAGGAAAAAACTATTGATTCATATTAAGCTTTATTAGATCTCAAAATCTGCGCAAAATACTTTTACTTTTTACTGTTTAAGTACATTTTAAACCTTTACCTAAGTAGATTTTTTCATGTGCTACTTTTACGTTTACTTGAGTATTTTTTTGCCCCGGTGTCTGTACTTTTACATAAGTCACAGAACTGATTTCTTCTCCCACCGCTCTTTAGGACCCTCGGGGCTTGTCCGAGATAAGTGCCCATTTATCAGAGCAGTTGTATTAGATCACTGTTTAATTAGTCCTGTAATGTGACAAAGACTGGAGCGAGTGCATGTCGTGAGAATGTTAAACAAGCAACTGCAACCCGCGGCCCCTCCTCCCGCGGCCCAAACCATCTGATCCTATCTGATCCGCAGCAAATTCTCCTGTATCCTCTCGGCTCCTGTCCACCTCCCCAAATCTCACCCTTGCCCTTCTAACCCTGGACACAACCCCGTTTATACCGTCCCGCTTCAGCCCCATTCGCTCCACTGTGAGACATGAGCAGCTTATGAAAACCAGAGACCTAATTAATCATGCTATTGACTTATAGGGTTCAGATTCCCATAAGGCATGTCTCAACATGTCAGGAATGACCAACCGACACTTTCCGGACCCCAGGAATGTGCAGTGGCTCTTGGGTCACTGTCAGAACAATGTCGTCTTCTTGTTTGTAGTTTTTAGCCCCACTCTCTGTTCCGCTCTGGTGTTGTTTGGTCTACATTAGAGCGGCCCAGTCTGTGCAGTTAGCCTCCTTAAAACTGTGTGGTCCATATTTTAGATACTTTTATACTTTGACTTTTAGTTGTTTAGTTGTTTTAGTTTTTGTTAAGTGAAAGGTGGTTGTGGGCGTGTCTTCATAAAGCACTTTGGGTTACATGTTATGTGGGAAAAGTGATACATAAATGCAGTTTGACTGAGTACCGTTGCTTCAAAATAATATTACTCAAGTAGAAGTACAGTGTAATGGTTCAATAAAGTACTCAAGTAAGAGTAAAGTATTTGGGAATACTACTACACAAGTAAGAATAACTTAAAGAGTAACTGTCCGGACGTAACATCTGATTTATAATTTGAAGTTAATGTACTTTGAAGGACAAAAATCAAATCGAGCACAAATCTGGTATTTTCAAAAGAAAGACACAAAAACGACAAAAGTTAAATCATACCTGAAGGAGCGGTGCAAGAAACACAAAAGTTCAAATCATTTCATACTGTCAACATAAAGCTTTTGTCACGTGTCGACTCACTCACAGTGGGAAGAGAAACCAACACTTTTACTCAAGTAAGAGGACTGTTAATCCGGTAGGAATAAAAGTTTGCTGCTATTAAAGTAATCTGAAAAGTACAATTTCTTTCAGCGCTTACTCAAGTAAATGTAACTGAGTAAATGTACTACCCACCTCTGACTATTTAGCATCTGCGATATTTTGGACTATGCACATGCTTTGTGAACATTACCTAATGGTGGTTTAGTAAAATAGTTTTTCCTTTTGTAATGAAAAACTCAATAGAGATTGTTAATTCTCATAAGGATAATTTTTATGACTTTGAGTTCAGGCCTCTGCACTTTTGGCAAAGATCTACTTCCCCTAGTGCTTCTTTAGTCAGTTTTCATTTTTGCTGTGTTGTTTGCCAAGGTATCACTTCCCATATAGATTTGAAGAGGGGGAACTCTTAAAAAACGTTTGCATGTTCGTAGTAAAAGGGCGCGCGGTCATGCTCAAGCGTACAATTAAACAACTTGCGGTTTAAATCAAAATTTCAAATCTAGTCATCGTTCGCTCTAGATTCGGCTCTGATAAACAGGTTATGTGAGCGCATGAATACTTTCTCTCGGCCTCCTCGGAGCTGTGTGGTCCCGGCGGGCTGCAGCTTCAGATTTCGGCCGCGGGCTAATTGAGCGAGATGACGAGGGCGCTAAGGATCCTGGCCCTGTCCTCTCCTATGGGTTCGGTTATTGCTCGCCTGCTGACTTTGCTGTCAGTGTCAAACGCTTGTTAGGGCATCATCAATCTCCGGACAGTTAAGAATATTCCCAGGACAGAATGAAGGGGGCAGGTGATGGATAGGCAGACAGATAGAGGCGCGGGGAAAGTTGTTTAAAATGGGGGCGCAGGGGTAATTTGGAAAAAAAATTACCGTCTGCTTGAAAAGAAAGCAAACAAGAGTGAATCAAGTTAAGGGTGCAGCCTGGAAATGTGTGTTGTTTAACTGAAAGGAGGAAAAACAAGGATGACAGAATAGATTGTTGGGAATGTGCTTCTGGGCTTGGCGAGAGCAGCGCACATGATAAATCACTTGAGAGAGAGAGAGAAAGAAAGATGCATTGTTCCATTTGTCCATATGCCAGAATTAACACTCGGCTATCAAACCCTGACAGAGGAATATATTAGTGTCATCGGCAGTCGTGTGAGACAGGAAAGGATTTGTTCAAGCTGTCGACGTACAAGTCCATGTTCGTCTGCGCCGCGGAAGTATTTAAGCCACAGCACACATTTCACATCTATAAATCAGGCGCTAGTATCCTCAGAACGAATCTTCAAATTTGTCTATTTCACTGTGTTTTCTCATAGCCAAAACCGCAGTCTTTTGGTTGCGGTCTGCGTCTCGCCCGGAGGAGAAATCGAGTAGTTTACAGAGGGAAACCGTAAACTTGATGAATGTGGTCATGCTCACGGCGCAGGGCTCAGCTGTTGGCCATGTTTTTGTCAGCTCAGACAGCTTCTAGGTTAGTTATCTTCTCCACACACACTTATCAAACTGTAGGCGTTAGAAAGACCAAAGGTTCAACGACTTGTTCAATAACTTAGAAGGAGGGAGGTTTCGTTTTTAGCGCTGTGTTGAAATCTCGTAGGGTTGTCAAAACGAATGAAAATCAGATACTAATCGATACCAGTGGTGGAACGCAACAAAGTAAAAGTAGTAAACATTTTAGGTATCTGTGCTTTACTTAAGTACATTTTAAACTGGATACTTTTACTTTTCAGTCCTGTTAAAAAATGTAGTGAGGTAAAAGTAAAAAGTAGTTTTTATTAAAGTTTGAGACCTGCTGAAAAGGCTGAGGGGTTATTTTTAACATGTTCATAATTTGAGCAAACAAATATATAGAAATATCAACAGTTAGGAGAAAAAAATGTATTAAATTGTTGAACACAATTCAGCACAAATCTTAATCAAAATCACTACATCCGAAGCTTTATTAGATCTCAAACTCTGCACAAAATACTTTTACTTTTTACTCTTTAAGTACATTTTTAAACGGGTACTGTCATACTTTTACTTAAGTAGATTTTTTTCTGTGCTTTTACTTTTACGTGAGTATTTTTTGCTCCTGTATCTGTACTTTTACTTAAGTAACAAAACTTAATACTTCTTCTACCACTGATCGATACTACAACTATCAGCAAAACTAGATACTCATTTGAGCAGTTATTGATACTAAAAAAGTCACATTCACAGGACAGAAATGAACCTTTCCTGAATAGCTTTAGAATGATCTTGCGCTGTAACAGAACAAGTATAAGACCACAGAGACTGGTACACGCCCATGGACCACTATGGAACCAGGACGACTGAGGGATTACACAGATATAAGGCCACATGGTGATATAAAAGAAAGCACTATTATGTTGAAAATCACATTCCAAATCAGGGGGTTCTTAGTATTCCTTAGTATCGAAATCGAATTCGAAATTTTAGTATCGTGACAACACTAAAATCTAGTACAGTTTGGTGAGTGTTTTCAATAAAGGAACAGGTGCTTTGTCTCAGGTTCCTCTTTGCCGCTGAATTAGAATGATATAAATCAATCAGCTTTTCATTCCTCTTTGGTTGCAGGCTGGATGACATGATGT
>KN471556.1:76661-101404 GCA_000787095.1 Periophthalmodon schlosseri | reverse complement strand
AAGGTCTTTGTCCCTGTGTGCACTTGCCAAATGTAATCTGTTTTTTTTATGTTTCTTTTGGAGTAATTGCTTCCTCCTGCAGAGTGGCCTTTCAGCCCATGTTGGTACAGTCCTCGTTTCACTGTGGATAATGACACACTCTCACCAGCTTCAGCAGCATCTTCACAAGGTCTTTTGCTTTTGTTGTTGGGTTGATATGCACATTTTGGACCAAAGCACATTCATCTCTGGGACACAGAACCCGTCTCCTTCCTCAATGGTCTGATGGCTGGACATTCCCATCGTGTTTATACTTGCATATAATTGTTTGAACAGATGAATGTAGCAACTTCAGGCATCTGGAAATTGCACCCAAGGATGAAACAGACGTACAAGTCCACAGTTCTCTTCCTGACATCTTGGCTGAATTTTTTTTACTTTCCCATGATGTTACACAAAGAAACAGTGTGTTTCAGGTGTGACTTCAGATACATCCACAAGTGTGTCTCTAAGTCAGATGTTGTCAATAGCATTTATCAGAAGCTTCCAAAGACATGACATCATCATCTGGTTTTCCCAAATTGTTTAAAGTCATAGTAATCTTACTGTATGTAAACTTTTATCATACATTTGCTTATTTAGTTATTTTAGTTATATATTTTGTTAGCTCTATTGGTGTAAAGGAGCATAATGCAACTTTTCAGGTGCAGGGTACACATTTGCTTGTCTCCATGATGGTGGTGTTGCTTTTTCTGGAATGTTCCAAGGTATGGCATTAAACTTCTCTATCTGGCATTAACTCTATTACAGTTTTTACACTGGTCAATATTACAATCAAAAACATGTATTCTGATTATGAGCAGAATCACTTTGCTACAAATCCTGCTTGTCTCTGTGGAGATAGATAGGTTTAATGCCCTACTGTGGAACATTCCAGGCAAAGCAATAACATCTCCATGGACACAAGTGGCATACCCTTCACCAGAAAAGTTTAAAACGTTATTACAAAAGAGAAAAACACTTTGAACAACACTGAGCAGGCCTCTGCTCTCCACAGCTCTGACCCGTAACTCGAACATGTAGCGTCACCTGCTTGTCTCCATGATGATATTTAAGTTTCATATCTACTATGATATGCCTAGAATGTACTATGGAACATTCTAGACAATACAATAACATCTGCAGGTGGTGAACCCTTCAGAAAAGTTCCGCAGTGTGCCTTTAAAACAAGCTCTCATGTAGCTTATCAAGTATTATCTAACAGAGCACAGTATCCTTCTCTCTGAATAAAAATATCACTTCTAATTGGTAAGAACCCTCCCATTATTATGTAAAAAACATGCTTTTTTCTGTTGTTGCATAATGGTTGCTATGGTAACAATGATCCAACGCTCGCGCACAAGGCCCAGCGTGTTAACTTCAGTGCTACAAACTACAAGGATATACAGATCACAGGTTAGCGTGTGACTGTTTGTTTTGGTCTCCTCGTTCTCTCGCTCTCTTTCACGTGACCTTATGCACGTACACACACACCCACACACAGAGCACGTACTGCACACTTCTGGTAAACTCCCGGACAAACAATCAGGAGGAATTATGGGATGGCGGAGAAGGGGAGGTATGTGCAGAGCAACAAGCGTCGGAGGCCTAAGACAGGGGACACGCCGGCTCAGACTGGACCGAAAGAGGCATTTTAGTGCATGAGAGTTTTAAAAATGTTTTCTAATTATTTCTTGGTTTAACATAATTATTACTTCATTTAAGAAAATAAAAGTGTGGTCATGTATTTTTATTTGTCTGATCATATCTATAACTATCATAACTAGCTATTTAGAGTTCAACAAGTAAAATTATAAACTGTTACCTCATCAAAAACATACCTGGAGTTGTGTTTTGTTTCATTCACACGTTTATTATTAGTCTGTCTACATTTCCAAAGCTCAAAACGCTCTGTTCCACCTTGTGACGTCATGAAGTGGTAGTTTTCAAGTTAGCAGCTACCTTTTACCTTTTGTTCAGTAGAGATTGGAAATTCCAGGGGTGAAATTATCCAAATGATTCTAGCGAAGGTGTATGGAGTTTAAAAACACAGTGGAGCACATCCTGTGTTAACACATGACATCACAAGGTGGAACAGAGGGTTTTCAGTTAGAGAAGACCCTAAATATGCAGAGTCTGTGTGTTAAACATGTGCGTGTGAATGAAACAAAACACAACTCCAAGTATGTTTGAGAGGAGGAAACAACATTATAACTTAGATCAGAAAACACCCTGATGTGGGCCCTTTAAGTGGCAGTTCAGAAGTTCAGAAGAAAAGTACAAAAATACAGGAAGTAGCGTTGAGTTCTAAACGGAATCCAGAAATTCCATTCAAAACACAGGGATAATTTATACGCAAGGAACACATTTTTCTTCAGTTTAAACCTTCATTTAACAAAATAAAGGCATGCCATTTATTTTTACTTTTACTTTTCACTGCAAAACTCTCCTCTGGTCTCTGAAAGTTGTGAAAAGTGCTTATAAACTCATTGCCGTGAATAAGTAGGATGCTCAAAATACATAAAAAATACAGTGAGGAATACTTTTGGTCCAAACTGCTGCAAACTGTTAAATAAACTAGTTTTTAAGACAGTAAAACAGCGCCTTTAGTACAGGACTAGTTGCCAAAAAAGTTGTGCAGGTGCCGATATCAAAAACTGGGTATTGTTTAAAGGTGCACTATGTCACTTTTCTGGTGTAGAATCCATCACCTACTATTGTGAAATTATCTGTGTGCATATCTGCTGTCCACGCTCAATAAACTGCACCAAAATAAATGTAAAATCTTAAATATAATGATGTTAACTGAGTTTTAGTGAAATTATTAGTCTAACCTTTGCACTAAGAGAACCATATGCACTTTAAGGTTAGCGTTACAAGCTGCTACACAAGAGAGTCTACAGAGTCTGGAGATACCGTAGGCAATGTTGTGGTGCTACGAGTTTTATAAGAGACATCAAGTTCTGCGTGGTCTCACATTACTATTAGAAAAGTGCACAAAGAGGCCCTTTCTCTGCCTCTCGGACTGTCCTGGTTTCATTCTTTTTGTAGAATTTGGCTCTGACCCAGTCCTGGTTTAGTTATTTAAAGGTTAAATCAATACTTACTAAAGCTTTTGAACTGATTCAACATATTATGGGGATAATGCCAGGTCAAACAGACACAATACTATTTTTACTCAGCTCCAGAGGTGGATAGAGCAGCCAAAAATACTCAACTAAGTTACTAGATTGTGTTACTTCAACATAATATTACTTAAGTAGAAGTAGAAAGTAGTGGTCCAAGAAATTACTCAAGTAACAGTAAAAAGGTATTTGGTAAAACTACTACTCAAGTAAGACTTAAGAGTAACTGTCGGGACGTAACATAATTTTAAGTTTATGTAACAAGGACAAAATATGAATCCCTCTTATTCAGCTCCGACTAAACTGTATGTGATAGGTCTGGTGGTGTGGAGACTGATCAATCACAGGGCAGCACGGTGATTTAGGGGAAAACCGGCGCCAAACAAACCAAAACAAACATGGCTTCAGCCTATTTTAGCGGAAATACAGACTATTCTGTTTTTTGAAAAGGTGCAGTGTGAAGCACTTTGTGCATTTGTGGACGGGTAAGATGCCTGTGCTTTTCTCTCAGCTTGATTTAACTAAAGTTTGATTTTTTTGGCTTGTTCTGCTGCTGTGACGTTTTTGTCTGAACACTCCGATCATTGGTTCTGATGGCTCTCAGCGAGAGCTGTCCCAGATTGATGTGTAGAACATATCAGTTTGGCTAGAGCCAGGTTACAAAATGTGGTATTTACAAAGGAAGAACGAGACAAACTAAATCATATCTTATGGAGCGGTGCAAGAAACACAAATGTTCAAATGAACATAAAGCTTTTGTCTCTAGACTTACAGTGGGAAGAGTAACCAAAAGTTTTACTCAAGTAGGAGTAAAAGTATGTTGTTAGAGAAGTACTCTGACAAGAACCATTCTTCAAAAAGTTACTCATGTAAATGTAACTGAGTACTACCTACCTCTATATATTATCATCAGAATAATACAAATAGACATAAATATTTTCACTTTGTCAGTATATCCCTAACTTCTGTGCACACTGCCAAACTGCATTCTGGCTGTGCCAGAGTGGGAAGGTCACTGTCGGGCAGTGAGTGAATGGGCATAATTGTACACAAATGCTGGTATTCGCGTGATTACCCCTTGTATAGAGCCCACTGTTTATGAGCGACACAAAAGACTGAACACACAGGGATTAGGAAGGGCTCTGTCTGCTGCGATGGACAGATGAGTTGTATTCACCATAACAGAAGAGCTGTGTAGAGGTGAGAGACCATGAGCACAGGGATTTTAGCTTTGGGACAACACTGCACCAGGTAGCCCCCCTCTGCCCCCCTCTACCCTCCTCTACCCTCCTCTGCCCTCCTCTGACCCTCTCTAGATGGAACAAGCAAATTGGGCTGCGTACCGTTAAAAAAATATTTTGGTACAGAAATGCTGACTGGATACCGGGAAAATTCTGAACATTATTTTGTTTTTTTTTCGCATGTATTGGAGCAATACTCATCCCAGATTGTATAAGCAGCTCTTGAGGTCAAAATAAATCTGCTGTGTACTGCCTCCATGCACCTAATTATAAAGCATTTTATTGTTAAAGAATCAGGACGTGTGCGTTACCATGCTAGTTGTTGTTAGGTTTACTGTCCCTGCAAAACCGCTCTGTTGCGAAAAGCACTTTTAAACTCACTGCGATATATATTTGGGATGCTCAAAATGCATGAGGTAAGTGAGAACTAGTTGTTCACGTTATTAAGACAGTAAATCTGGTACAGTGCCTTTAATACAGGACTAGTTACTGAAAAAGTCGTGCAGGTACCGATATCAAAAACTGGGTATGGTTTAAAGGTGCACTACGTAACTTTTCTGGTGTAGAATCCACCTCCTACTTGTCTCTATGGCGACGTTGCCGTTTTGTCTGGAATGTTCCACAAAGTTATGTAACTTCTCTATCTCCAGGGAGACAAGCAGGCGATGCCATCAGGGCAAGTTACAGTTTGTAGAGATTTGGAGCAAGTCTGCACACAGTAAAATGGCATGTTTCTCAAGGTTTAGCGATGAAGATAATAAAATAATAAAATGCAAGATAGAGAGGATTAATGTTGTACTGTGGAACATTCCAGTTAAAGCAATAACATCTCCATGGAGACGAGCAGGTAGCAGACCATCCACCAGAAAAGTATAGTGCACCTTTAAAGGGCCCATATTACACTATTTTCTGATCTATGTTATAATGTTGTTTCCTCATCAAAAACACATCTGGAGTTGTGTTTTGTTTCATTCACTCATGTTTATCACACAAATTCCTGCATATTTAGGCTGAGTTCTTCTCTCAAACTGAAAACACTCAGTGTCATCAAGTGGTAATACAGGTGCTGCACTGTGTTTTTAAACTCCATACACCTTCACTGGAATCATTTTGATGATTTCAACCCTGGAATTGTCACTCTCTACTGAACTAAAGGTAAAAGGTAGCTGTTAACTGGAAAACTATTGCTTCATGACATCACAAGGTGGAACAGAGCATTTTGAGGTTTGGAGATGTAAACAGACTAATAATAAAGGGTTACTCAACCATGTGTGAATGAAACAAAACACAACTCCAGGTATGTTTTTGATGATGTAACAACATTATAACATGGCTTAAAGCTCACAAGAGTCTGTTTTGTGTAATATAAGACCTTTAAATACTGGTATTGAAAGATTCCCAGTCGTGCCAGTGAGTCATGTGCTAGTTGTTTGGGACACTGCTGTTTTGTGTGCTAACATGCCAAGCCTTATCAGTCTGCACTCAGCAACTTATTTAAACCATATCAACTGGGCAAAACAAAACATGGGTCAAGGAGAGACAACAGAAGGGTGTGGAGCCGAGAATATGAAGCATGGAGGAGACAACAGCAGGGGGCGCTAATCAGATCTTTCTAGAAACATCTGAGGTTTTCTGGAAAAGGATTAGCTCAACAGTAACACATAGGCCTAAAGGTGTTATCAAAGTCTATGAAAGTGTTGCACCTTCGTTGTGTCCTTGGACAAGACACTTAACCCACCTCGTCCCCAGTGTCCGTGTATGAATGGGTGAGTGGTTCCTGGATGTAAAGCCTTGAAGGTGGAAAAGCACTATATAAAAATTTGACCATTTACCATGTAGGGTTAGAAATTAGGTTAACTATACTATACGTACTATAGTAGTTACTAAGCCTGAATCATTTTTAATAAAGTATTGGTTCATTATTCAGTCTTATTTGCTTTATAAAGGTTAATTAAAGTGTGGTTAATATAAAGTGTTATCAAATTTGTCCATAGTTCGTCCACAGAATTAAAATCCTGTGGGGTCTTCGGGTTAAAGGGAGTTTGTGTCTAACTAGTGGTAAACAGACTAAAAATTATATCATGTGATGTTTCTATTTATATATTGTTTAAGTATCCTGAGTTCATCAGAAATGTGCTAAAACCTGCTGTAATTGTTTTGGTTGAGGTGAATGAACTGTAACATTAACCATAATCGTACAGAAATATCACTTTATACCCATATTTGAAAGACTGGGGCGACAGTAGCTCAGTTGGTAGGTTGGCTCCCACAGATGAATGCTGTTGCTGTGTCCTTGGGCAAGACACCCACCTTGCCCCGAGTGCACTGTACACTGGTGTATAAATGTGTGTGTGAATGGGTGAGTGGCTCCTTGACTTAAAACACTTTGAGTGCCTTGAAGGTGGAAAAGCGCTATAGAAAAATGTGACCTTTATACTCGGATGTTTATTTTTCATTAGCTCTTTTGCAGCATTTTTATTTAGATTTGGTATACGATAAACTCAGACTGTGCATATCTCCAAAACAAACCAGTGCGACATTGTAGTTTTTTGTTATTGAAGAAACAATAAATAAATAAATAATCAGTAACAACATTTCAGTGACACTCAGGACTAAGAGGGTCACGTCCAGCTTCCCGCCCGCCTCAGTTTGCTGCTGATTGCTCTGCACAGTGTTTATTATTAGCCTTCTGATATGTGTTGATGAATGTGAATGTGAAGTGTTGTGTCCCCACTTGCGCCGGATAAATAAAGTTATTAGCAATAGGCCCTACGTCCTCTAGGGGGTCGGGCCTCTTGCTAATAACCTTATTTATTCCAATAACTTTATTTTTTCCCAGCGATGAGTGCATCGGCGAAGCACTTGTTGTCAACTGTCTTGACGAAGTTACACATGAAGCCCATTGACTCAGTGTTGACACAGGTAGTGTGAAGTGCTCATGTCAACTACTAAAATGAATGGAAGTCAATGGGAGGTCAGTGGGCGACCCTGACGTCATTCACCGTTGACCCCACGGTGACGTGGGGAATGTCGAGAGTTTTCAAAAAATGTCATTGTAATGTTAAGGGATATATTGTTTTTGCTAAAAAATAAGTTTATTATTTTTTGTATGTTTAGTTCTTCTTTCACCTGCCGTTTGAATGGAAATTTGACCCCCTGAACAGATTCAAAAACTCACAAAATTTTGTCCAAAATTCAGGTGTGCGGGTTTTTTTTTTTAATTTTCATAACTGGGCATAAAAAAAAGTTTTAAAAATAAGTTTAAAAAAAAGTTAATATACATTGCGTCAGTGGGAGATGTCCAGATGTCAACTTTGTCGTAGAGCCACGAAATTCGGTACATGCGTTCCTCATGTGACACCAAAAAACTAATAATACTATGGCCACGCCCCATGACAGACCATAAATCGGCCATCATGGATTGAGCATTTTTGCTTACCTCGCATTTTAACAATCTCCTCTGAGGGGGTTTCACTGGCAGGGCTGAAATCACTGTACATCATCTAGCAGTGGGTCATCAAAAGTTATCCAGTTTGTTTTGATAGTTATCACGGTTTGTGTGCGACGAAGCTGCAAATTTACATAGGAATTTTTGGAATTTTCATATGTCAAAATTTGCTCCCGTTTGCACAAAGTTAGATTGGGCTCAAATTTGAATCAGTTGTAAAACTTTCTTGCCTAAACCTTCCCATTGTGAAAGAAACAAAATTGCCATGATAGCGCCCCCTACAGTATAACAAATAAATTTGTATATAAGTTGTATTTTGCATGGTGTTGCCATGGCGATGCCTCTATAACCCATGTTATTCCATTTTAGTGCTTCAGTGCTTCCAATGTTTGTTGACTTTGTTTAGTGACAAATACAGCCCAAAGCTGCAATAACAGAGGCACAAGTTACAGTTAGCGCCACCCTGATTCGGGTTAGCTCAGTGCGAAGCGGGTCAGCTCAGTGCGAAGCGGGTCAGCTCAGTGCGAAGCACGGCCCGCGAGGGCCGTTCAATGCTGCTTGTGGCTTTAATTTTGCTTTGATTTTGATTTGATTATGTTAAAGTCATAGAACAATTTCTGTCTCATTCCTGTCATGCCTTAGTACATTTGAATCGCCTGGATTTTTCCCTCTTTAAATACAGTCAAAGCCTCATAAAAACACCTGACTGCTTGTTTTTGTACCTGTTTTATGTGGCATACAGAGTACATAGCAACCACAGAATATAGAGCAAATTCAGCCTGAAATAAACCTCGACAGCTGCCCTTTTATTACCACATATTTTAGCATCACCTGTCAAAACAAGTCGTGTGGTGTTTTCAGCGTGCGATTTCATGTTATGTTTATGGTGTTGGCTTCATGTATGGCCATTTGTTTAATATATACTGACAAATCTGCTTAAAAATAATGTAAACAGTTTTACCTTATGCATTCTACCTTAAAAGACCAGTACTCCATCTTTCTCGTGTATTTGAGCAGTACAGATATTTTGTATAAGCAGCTCTTGTCTGCAGTGTCTAATTATAAAGTGTTTTATTGTCCAATAATCAGGAAGTGTGCAGTTAGCATGCTGGTAGTTGTTAGAATAACCTTGGACCATTGCAAACCGTTTAAAAATGAATGAGCTCTGTTTTCCATGTATTTAAGACAGGTTCAGTGGTTAAGAGGTTCATAGACATATAGCCTATAGGTATAGTGTCTGTTGCCCCTGTTTCATAATTCAAATATGCTCTTCTGCCTACACAGCCTCTCATCCTCATGCTATACTAATACAGTATCAGTATCAAAACACACACACACGCACACACACACACACACACACACACACACAGGACCTGACTAAACCTGACTAGTTTATGGTCTATAGTAAAACAAGTGTAAAACCACATCATTCTGTGTTGAACATTACATTATATTGTCTAAAAATGACTCAATCGTTTTTATCAGTGGTATCAAAATTGGTATTGAGTGTCAAGCCTTTTAATTAGTATCAAAATCAAGTTTGAAATGTTACTATCGTGACAACACTTGTGTGTAGTGAGTACATGTCATCCTGCTGATTCACTGTAACAATAATATGAATGCCTTACATTTACAATGGGACACACAGGTTGTCGAAGACTCTCAAAGAGCAACACACACTCAACCTCTACTATTGTAGCCACAGCTGCCCTGGGGTAAACTGACGGAAGACTGACCAGACCCCCCCGACCACCATTGTTCACTCACTCATACACAACATTCATTTGCAAGGTGAGTAAAGCATCTCACCTAAGGACACAACCGAGCTGGAATTGAGCTGAATGAATAAAATGCACTATTATGTAAAGAAAACGGGCGGACTGGTTCAAATTACTCGTGTAAATATAGCATCAGCAGTTACACTACACTGTCATGTTTTACTGGACTGGTGCCAGTTGAAACATGACTTTGAAAATGTTACGCAAAACATAAAAAGTTTCCAGTCAATGGGCTGTACCTCAAACTGTCATTCTGAGCAATTAGAGGCATCATTACATTATAATTATTTCTAATCTACAGGTAAACATGTGGTTTGGAGCAGAGTTCAGACTATGTTTTGTGTCTGTACTTAAATGTCTGTATGGTTTATGAATATTGAAACCACTGACTGTTGAATGTGAGGGGATCCTGGGACGGTTGAGTGACGGGGAGGGGGCTGTGGCCGAGCAGCAGCATAGTTTTGGTTTATATTTGTCTACACCTGTTTGAGTCAAAATAAGTCCACCGTGTACCGTCTGCATCTAATTATAAAACATTTTACTGTCCGAGAATCAGGAAGCGTGCGGCTTGCATGCTAGTTGTCGTTAGCTTTACTGTGACAGCTAAACTCCGCTCTCGTCCGTGAAAGTTGCGTGAAGCGCTCATAAACTCATTGTGGTGAATAATTTGGATGCTGCGAATGCGTAAGGTAAGTGAGGAATAACTTTTTTTGCTGCAAACCGTTTTGTCCTCCCTAAGGACACGACAGCATTCATCTGTGGGAGCTGGAATTGCACCGCCAACCTGTGGGTCAGTGGATCTGACCGCTCTACCAATGGTGTTTATGTTGAGAGCGGGATTCGAACCGCCAAACTTCAGGTCAGTGGACAAACACTCTACCAACTGAGCTGCTGTCACCCGTTTATTATTTAGTTAATTTTGTGAAGCTATTTTTTATTTATTTATTTTTGCTAATTTGTTAAATTACTAAAAATTATATAATATTTTAATTACCCAAATATATATAAGAAGACTTGAGATTGATTGGTTTAAACTTGAGATTGATCGATATGAGGGGAAAAAAAAAAAAAAGTCATATACCTTAGCTCTACAAGCGTCATATCTGAACACTGCATGAACCACCTATACCTGTTTTAGATGTTCTGAGGATATCCACCTGCACTGACAGTTATGCTCTAACTACAGGGCCTGATTTGAATGTTTGTCATGTTGATGAGATTGTAACTAGAGGCCTGGATGTCGGGAATATTGCTTCACAGATCTGGTTGAACGAGTACATTTATGAATGGTGGTGAAGTCACAGTGACACAGCCGCATCAGCGCCACGTCAGCGTGAGTAATCATAAAGTTGGCGCATGTGTGAAGATCCTTTAGGCACAAGAAAAACACAACAGGATCCTCAGGTTACATCTCTGAAAATGCTTTAGTATGAAATAACTGAAATACCAATACTACACTTCCTAGTAACACGTTCATTCATCATTAAAGGTGCACTGTGAAACTTTTCTGAAGAACGACCTACCTCCTGCTTGTCTCCATTGAGATGTATTTATATTAGCAGACTCGCCTCTCCACAGATCTGACCAGTAATGTGGCTGGTTGGGGCCGCTTGCTTGTCTCCGTGGAGATAAATACGTTTAATGTCATGCTGTGTGGAACATTCCAGGCAAAGCAGGTGACGGAGCGTCCACCAGAAAAGTTACATAGTGCACTTTAAAATAATAAAAGTGACAAACAATAAAAGATTTTTGTTCATAACTAGGGATGCATCGATCCAGCTTTTTCAGTTCCAATACCGATACTTTGGCAGTACCGATACCAGTGTAGGGACGTAAAATGGCACTCATTTACTTAAAACACAGTGAACGTATTACACAAGAGATCCAAATGTGTCATTTAACTGTTATTAATCCTTCAAATAACTACTGAAAAACTTCTTGAATAAAACTTCAAACATCATGAGACGTTCTGGGCAAAAATCTGCCCGTAAATACTCTTATTACATCCAATTAAAGGTCCAACCACAGTATCGACTTAACCGATATTATGGAACCGATACCTAATCCAGCAAATTTTCCAGTATCGGCACCGATATTTGATACCAGTATCGGTATCGGTGCATCCCTATTTATAACCTATAATCCAGTTTATTATTTGAAGTAAGGGATGTGTTCCTTGTGAACGAATGTGAGGGCGACATGTAGGACGGCATATTTCTTTTGTTGCTACTGAAATGTTTTTATATGTGGGAAAATTGTGCCAGCCGTGTAGACATTTACGAACATGTTCTGAAATGCGTGTTTTTTTGTATTTTAGTATTTTTCAGTCGTCACTCAAATGTTAATACTCCTGGATATGTTTTGTCTGTGAAGTGAATGCTGATTTGAAAACAACGCTGCTAATCTAATCTTAATCAACGCTTGTCAGATAAATTGCAATAACATTACCTCACCTACTGAACTGTCGTCTGTAAACCGTATTGGCCCAGGCTCACCTCATCAGCCGGTGTCCTGGCTGTACCCTGCTCCGGGCTCCGTCCTCTGATTCTAAAGGGAGAAACAATCATTCAATTTGGGCCACCGAATCCTGAGGCTCCATTTCAAAACATGTCATAGATTTCATCCATAGTTACATAATGACACAATAGCCTCCATAAATAGACATGACAACGACCAAAATAGTCTTACAGAGAGATTAAAAAACTAAAATGTTAAGTTATATAAACAATAAATAGATAAAACGACACTAAAATAGACCGGAAAAGTGGGTCACATCATTTGAAATAAGCTTTGAAGAGACACTGGGAGTTTTGAAAAGTCCACACTATAAAAGTCACGATAACAAATTTTTGTCTTTTAGAGGGAAGAAACATCAAAATTTTCAAATCATACATAATTATTGACACCAGGGTCAAACAACAGTGAAATCTAGAATATTCCCAGTCTTTGACATAATAAACAGCCACATTTGCTGGAGTCTAGACTGAAAGACTCCAGATCGATCGCAAAGGCTGCAACTGTTTAATAGACTGTCTACTGCAAAGAACTGAATATCCTGTTTTTATAGAAATTCTTGTTGTACCTGTAGTTTAGACCGGTGTTTCTCAACCAGGGGTACGGGGACCTCTGGGGGTAAGCGCAGGCCTGTAAATACTATATCGACTTATCGTTCAACACGTGACAGATGGGACAATAATTTCTGGGGGTCAATATTTATCACGGGGAGTTTTCTACGATGAGATCTGAGCTGTAGAGGGTAGAGAATTATGAACTTCTCTGACTCATTATAGACACAAACTAACAATGTAAGTATTGCACGGCGAGAACTTGCCAGGGACACTTGGGACGGTTTCAGATTTAAAAGAAAGTAGTATTTGAATGTAAAATAGTATTTGTTGCACATTTTAAATCCTTGAGAATGTTTCTGTTGGATAGTCTGGGTGTGTAGTTTATGAAAACAAGAAAATATAATGGTTAGCGGATTAGTTTTTTTTATTAGTTTTACAAAAGAAACTCTGGTACCGTTAATAGGGGGACAAGGAGACAACGCTTAGGAGGTACTCGAGACAAAAAAGGTTGGGTACCTCGGGTTTAGACCTCTACAAACATGAAAACACTCTACAAACTGAAATGCACGTGATTCTTGTATTAGTCTATCAGTTCATATTTCAGTGTCAAATGTTAATGCTTCTGGAGTTGTTTACAATGTGCTCTCTGAACAAAATGTAACATATATCGCAAGCATAATCACAAAAATCCAAAACCGTGAAGCTCTAATTAGGGGCGACAGTAGCTCAGTTGGTGGAGTGTTTGTCCACTGAAGGTTGGAGGTTTGAATTCCGCTCTCGACATAAACATCATTGGTAGAGCGGTCGGATCCAGCTCCCACAGATGAATGCTGTCGTTGTGTCCTTGGGCAAGACACTTAACCCCCGTCGCCCCCAACGTCTGCGTACACTGGTGTATGAATGTGTGTGTGAATGGGTGAGCGGTTCCTTGATGTAAAGCGCTTTGGGTGCCTGGAAGTTGGAACAGCACTATATAAAAATGTGATCGTTTACCATGAATGAATGAATAATCTTAACACCCCCAGTCCAAACCTCACCTTAAGTCTCCTCCATGTCCCATGTTTCGACACTGCGCATTTTTCAGCACGTGGGAGTAGAGTATTTCAACACCTCTTCCTCAAAGTCCTTCCCTAAATCACAGATGACTCAGATGCAATATTAAACAGGACTGACAGACAGGTGGTTAGAACAACGCTTGTGCATTTGGGCGCGAGGATTATCTGAATTCACTTTTACTGGATCCTGTTCGAGCTTGTTGAATGTAGCTTGTTATTTCAGCGTAGGGAAGACAGATTTTTTTACACTGAGAAGTGTTGTGTAATCGCCAGTGTACGTGACCATAGAACAAGCCTGGGAAAGCTATCATTTGTTTAACATGCAAAGTTTGACCCCATCCTGCCCCATAGAAGTGCCTTTTGGTTAATGAGGTCTGAACATTGATTTGAATATTTCCAAGTAACTCAAACTACACACTTGGAAACACAGAGATAGGTATTCAGATTTTTCTGCAGTATAAACTTCAATGTCTGTATCAACATCACAGGTTAATAATCAGATGTGGATAGCACTACTAAGGTACAATTACTCAGTTACATTTACTTGAATCACTTTTCAAAGAAAATGTACTTCTTGGAGTAGTTTCTGACACCATAAGCTACTTTTACTCCTAGTAATATAGTTTGAAGTAACAGTACACACTTGGTCCCCACTATGAGTAAGTCTACACTAAGTGACAAAAGGTGATTTGAACATTTGTATTTCTTGTGTCTGTCCTTCAGGTATAATATAATTTTTTCTAATTTCTAATTTTTTGTGTCTGTCCTTTAAAATGACCAGATTTTGTGCTTTATTCGATGTTTTGTCCTTCCTGTTAAATCAACTTAATCTCCTGAGACCTGAGCTCTTGCATAGCATGATTTATTAATTTCTCTTTGTTATTTGGGCTGACTGGGAGCTGATGAGTGTAAAAATAAAGAATTATCTTTTTACATTATGAGAAAAATGATGTCCACACATGAGGATATTCTTTCTACTTTTTAATGATTTTGATAGAACAAAATAAAATCACATTTGAATAATGATTTGCAAAAACTATTAAGTGCCTGAACACAGCAACATTTTTCCTGAGTGTAAAAACAAAATGAGAAACAACAGTTGTGGAACAATGAGGCTCACTTGAAGTGCTGCTAACAGGTGCAGGAAGACATATGTCTTTAACAAAGTCCATCTTGAATCTAAACTATAATGTGTTAAACTCTTCTGTCACCTTTAAGTGTCAGTTTAATGACCTCATATGTGACACCAGGACCTTGTAGAGAAAAAAAAAATGTACTGTGGCCTAGACAACCCAAAATGTGTTAACACCAGGTCCCAGGACAATTATAAATTGTCTCACAATTACTTGCACTTGAGTAGTTACTTTTACCTTTTCACCCTTATTATTTCTGAAGTAACGTTACTCTTACTTGAGTACATTTTTGGCTACTCCACCCACTTCTGCTAATAATATTTTAAAGAAGCAGGCTATGTCAAATGCGTGTGTAGAGGTGTACTGCGCATGAGGCTGTGTGAAGAGCGCTCATAAACAGTGGAACAGCCCCCTCTAGTGACACTTAAAAGACACTGCACAGGCCTCAATCCTATTACAAATTCTAAAACATTTTTCAAGCGTAAAGTTTCTCTCATCTTGCCACTGACAAATGCAGTTCAAAAAGTCCCGAGCTAAGGTAAGAGACGCATGTTTTACATTTTCACATGACGAGTACAGACATTCTTAACGATTACGATCGGTTTTAATTAAGAAAATATAAGGCTACGTGTGTTTGCTTTGAGCTAGCGTAACAGTTTTTGTCAGTTCAATTAGCCTGCACGCCTCAGCTAATGCAGTCGCAGCTATCTGTGGTAGGCACCGTGCTGTAACAGTTTGATAAATGTCTCTTTTTAAAAACGTACTTTTTAAATTTCTGCAGACCTTCACCGGGGCATAAACTTCAAACGCCTGGAATGGAGATAAACGTCTTCTGGTTCTTTATGTAGTTTCCTAGTGCTGCCTGTAGGTGGGCCACGAGAGCTTCTTGAAACAACTTGGTGCTACAGTAAGTAATGTTACATATTTGAACAAAGTCTACTTGTCCTCGGTCAATGTCACACTAAGAATTTATTTATTCATTTATTTATCTGACGTTTCTGGTGGGTGGTGCCCCCTTGTCTCCGTTGAAACGTTATTTTACATTTAGGATCTGACAGCCTCCCTCTGCCTCTCAGATCCTCTCAGACTTTAACGCAAGTTAAGACTAAACTGAAAACCCACCTCTTCTCCCTGGCATTTAATACTGACTAGACAGGACATCTTGGTGTTTTATTGTACTTTGCCTATGTATCGTATTATCTATATAGGCCTATCTGTTTTTGTTGACTTCTTATGTGAAGCTTTCCTGGTTAAGACTGATATCCAGAATATGAATCCAGAATGATATCTCTCTGTATTTTTATACCGTCTTTTTTTTCAGTGATGCATGTGAAACGAAGCAGCTCATTGGTCACCTATGATTTACAAAGAAAATCAAATTTATCTCTCCTCAGATTAACAGAGTTTAGTGCTACGCTCATAGATTCTGCAGAAATCCGCGATGTTTTTTTTTTAGATCCCTGTGATATTTTTTTCCTTTATTTTTTCGATAGGGACGCACCATCCCTGTCCCGGATTGGCTAATCCACCTGTCAATCACAGCCATCTGAAAACCGGGAGATTCACCGGTGAACAGACTCACATCTCACGTGAGCAGCTCAAGTTGTTTTAAATGTGCTATGTGTCAATCAAATTGAACTGAACTGAATACATTTGCCAGAAATGTTCGCCTGCGCAGTACATTTTGAAATGGAATATTTTTGCCTGCAGACTGTGGTGTGTGGGAATTTGGATGGAGCTGACGCGACGACCGCAGGGTGGTGCTAGAGAGCTTGGTCATGAAAGTTTATTTTGCCTAATCAGTTGGCACTTTTGACCGAAGTGTTATTGGGCTATTTTGCTTCAGGAATTAAAAAAAAAAACGTAGCCTGTTACGAATCTGGGGGATTGTCTAGAAACACTATAAAAGTGTTTATTGTTGTCTGGTAGAACTTTGAGCCACAAAAATAGGCTTTGGCAATTCTGGGGTAACCGTGTAAATTGGTCTTATCTAGTAACGAATTTGTGGGTTTACGTTTCCTAGGGTATTGAATTCAAGTAACCTACGTTCCCTCTCCCATATAGACTGGCTCATGGCATCCGTCCTAGTTGTGAACGCAACTTTAGCTGTGGTCCAAATTCACAGCCAGACTCCGCTTTGCTGCTGTGTTTTGTAAATGCAAGTTGTCAGTAAGGGACACTGTAACGTTGAGTGATCGCAGAATGCATTTCAAAGAACGCCGTGAAGTAGTCCCTTTACCCCAAAACGCTGCGGTCCAATCAGCGCACCGCATGAACACTGGGCTATACTTTGCTCCTTGGAGGTTGAGAGGTGGTCTTTGTGTGACAGAGCAGCTGAACAAGGCGCCCTGACTCTGCACAAACCTGTTCATACCGGGAGAGGACTGAGAGCTGCGAGGATCTCACCACTTCTCCAAACTAGGGGTCATCCACGCGCACGGCTCCCAAAGTACAGATTTGCGTTGCGTTATTTAGCGTGTTCTCATGTTTCGCCAGCTTTTCAACCAATTTTCCTCTTAAAGTAACTAAAAACTAGGAGGAAAGTTGTTGGAGAGATGGGTACCGCGTTCGCTGGTTGGTGGTTGTGCGTAATGCTGTCAGTGCCGCTCATCTCCGGACAGGACGCAGAGACCGGAGCGGTGAAAGAAGACATCCCAGAAGGAGCATCTACCCTGGCCTTCGTGTTTGATGTGACTGGGTCCATGTATGACGATCTGGTCCAAGTAATCGAGGGCGCTTCAAAAATCCTGGAAACATCACTGAACAGACCCAAGCGACCTCTGTACAACTTTGCACTGGTGCCATTCCACGATCCAGGTACCAAACAACTTTTCAAAACGCATTTACTCACTTCTTTTCTACAACTTTACCGAGCTTGACATGTTGATCCAGCGTGCCTCCTTGTTACAAAAGCACACATAAACGTGAGAAATGTGGTAGTTTGCTGACAGGCCGCCCTTTGAATGCTTAGGGCTCCTCGCACCTCCAGGAGCCGGGGAGAGAGGCGAGGTGGAGGGCTGCAGTTCCCCGCACAGATGTTCGCCCGGGCGGTCACTATCATTAGCATTCCGCCCGGGTTACTGAGAGCAGCTCTGTGTCTTTGCAATGAAAAAAAAAAAACTTGTTGTGGATAATTGTCATACTGTCTTTTTCTCTCTCATCGCGCGCGGCTATGTCTGTTTGTATTGTAATATTTAAGAGGAACCCGTCGCTTAGTAGGTCACGGTGTCAGCGGAATTGGCAGCGCATGTCCTGTAAAGATACGCATGGGAAACAATATAAAAGGGTTACAGCTTCAGCCTATAGCCTCTAAGGAAAGTATACATGCACTTATTTTGTCCTGGTTTGGTCCTGGTCTAGTCCAGTTTTAGTCTCAGCCTTAGTCCCAGTTTAGTCCTGATTTTAGTGTTGTGAATGCTCCCTTGTTGACTGGCTATTATAGGGCTACTATATTACCAGTACTTACCAATTATTTGCTTGGTCCAGTTTGTCCCAGTTTATTGAAAAAAAAAAAAAAATCTCAAAGGAAGTAGTTGGCAAGAAAGGCCAGAAAAGATAACCTTCCATAGTCAAGTAGAGAAGTTAAAACAATTGAGTATTCAAATATGGGTGCGTCCTCATCTAGTCCTGCTTTGGGCCCAGTTTGAGTCCTAATGCTGACTTGGTTTGGCCCTGTTCGAGTCCTGGTTTAGTCCATGTTTAGTCCCAGTTTAGTCCCAATTTTGATGTGGTGAAAGCCTGTTCTGTTCTGTTTTACTTATTGCTGTAGCATGCATTCCCACATGTTCTGGTTTTGTCCTGGTTTGAGCTCAGTATAGTCCTGATG
The DNA here is from genome assembly GCA_000787095.1 of Periophthalmodon schlosseri. Classification (NCBI taxonomy): domain Eukaryota; kingdom Metazoa; phylum Chordata; class Actinopteri; order Gobiiformes; family Gobiidae; genus Periophthalmodon; species Periophthalmodon schlosseri. The sequence continues at coordinate 82,712 of KN471556.1, read as the reverse complement.
TAGACTTGGGTTGGTCCTGTTCTAGTCCGGGTTTAGTTTTATAAGGTTAATTACAAATAGGCCGGATACATTGCAATAATAGTGCTTAAGTACCTCAAAACTGTTTAACTTTGCCTATTTGGTTTTGGAAGTGTTTAAATCTCTATGTATTCAAAACTATGCATAGTTTTAGTGTTTGAACTTGAGCAAAGTGGACATCTGCTCCGTGAGTTCAGACTGAAACCTGCTCTGAACAAACCGTGTGCTCTGGGAGGTAAAGATGCCTTTTACAGATGCTTCTTCTCATCTTCTTGTATCCTGCGAGTTTTACATACTTCTCCAGTACAGTCTGACTCTTAAGCCAAAAGAACTGTGCCTACAATAATAATTAGACTGGCCTATGAAATGTCCTTGTGTAAACTAATATAACAGATGAGGAGGGAGATTGATGCATGTTTTTGGACTCGGGGGGGGAGGCTTTGTATTTGCTTGTCGCCAGCGAGTGACGTCCGTTTGCTTTTTAAAATGTTTACGAGGATGTCAGAGTGTCCTCCCATAAGGCCCGGGGGATAGGCACAGCAGCAGAGGTGGAAGGAGAACAGCTATTTAAAATACTGTAAAATAAAATACTCAATATGCTAGTTTAAGTAGGTAAAAGTTAAAGCAATTACGAGGTTAATTCGGTGTTACTATGCGATTTTTACTATGACTACTACAACTACTGTACTACCACTTCTGCACTACTATCATTACCACAACTAGTACTACTACTGCTGCTGCTACTACTACTACTACTACTTACTTACTACCTTTATAATGTCTATCCACTTGACTATATCCAGGAATTCTTAAAAATGTCTTGATATGGATTTTTGCTTTAACTTTGTGCTATTTAGAGCAGCAATTGGAATATTTCTGGCTGACTATTGGAATAGCTGCATTTTTGATAACCGTTATTGTTATCTGGACTATACATGGTCGATCATTTCTGTCTGTCTGATTATTTTCCCCAAATGAATTTAAATTGACTACAAACTCCCCCCAAGCCCTTTTTACCACACACCTTTAAGAGAACTGTGTAGTCATGTTTTGTGCAGCTATTTCTTCATATTAAAGTGTTAATATAAAGCTTTGTGTGTATTTTTAGGCAGCAGATCGACCAAAACAAAATATCGGCCTATGCTGGAGATTTAAGGCCGATAGCCGATACGCTAAAAAGTCCAAATATAGGCTATCTCTACTATACAAACTCTAAAACACACACCAAAAGACCTTTTTATAACCAAGAAAATGGCATTATTAACTCAAAATGTAAAAAAATAACCAATTTAAATATTTCCTATCTAGTAGCCTTCAGTCACCATATTGAAAAAAATAGTACTGACTAGACCCAGAGATACTTGAACTCCTCAAGTGGAGGAGTTCAAGTATCTCGGGGTCTAGTTTGGTCAATCTGCGTTCCTACTGTCACCTATGGTCATGAGCTTTGGGTAATGACCGAAAGAATAAGATCGCAGATAGAAGCGGTCAGAATGAGTGTCCTCCACAGGGTGGCTGGGCGCTCCCTTAGAGATAGAGTGAGGAGCTCAATCACACGGGAGGAGCTCGGAGTAGAGCTGCTGCTCTCCACATCGGGAGCTCAATCACACGGGAGGAGCTCGGAGTAGAGCTGCTGCTCCTCCACATCGAGAGGAGCCAACTGAGGTGACTCGGGCATCTGTTCTGGCTGCCTCCTGTACGCCTCCTTGGGGAAGTGTTCCGGGCATGTCCCACCGGGAGGAGGCCCAGACCCAGGACACGCTGAAGGGACTATGTCTCTCGACTGGCCTGGGAACACCTTGGGGTCCCACCGGAGAAGCTAGAGGAAGTGTCTGGGGTGAGGAAAGTTTGGGAGTCCCTGCTTAGACTGCTGCCCCCGCGACTCCGAAAATGGATGGATAGATGGACTTACTGACTAGTCAACTACTGAAGTAACTATTTGTTGCAATCCTATTACTAATATTACTACTGTTACTATACAACTATTATCATTACTACTACTACTCTAACCCTTACATGTCTATCAACTCAAACATGTACAGAAATCATCAACTCAACTCACTCAGAACTATGATGAAGTTTATATCTAGAACTACAAATTTATTTTTTATTAGATGTTAGTAACATTTGTTTAACAATTTGAAACCAACTGTAGATTTGGACCAGCAGAAGTGAATAAACTCCTCAAATGTTGTCCTACCCTATGCCCTCTTTCCCCATGCAGCAGAACACTGTCATGTTTTGATAAGTTTTTTATTTAGCACGTCGTGCATTCTTCCGTCCGAAACAGTGCGATAGCCCCAGTCTCCTCCTGTTTGTTTTGGCCGCCTTTAAATCAGTGCGTCCCATTTATTTACACTGCAATCTGAGTGGGTAAACAGCAAAGTGTGGGTTTGTGTGTAGACTGTGGAGAGAGTGTTGGGGTCAAGCCTGTGTGGGAAGATCAGTCAGGAAGCCCCCTTTACTGCTTCCCCTCCTTTCTCTCTCTCTTTCTCTCTCCCTCCCTCTCTTTTTCTCTCCTTCCTCCCTCTCTCTCTCATCCCTCCCTCCCCCTTCTCCTTCCCTACTCTCTGTCACTTCCCTTCCCCTCTCTCTCCCTCTCTTCCTCCCTCTCTCTCCCTTTCTCTCACTCCCTCTCCCTCTCTCTCTCTCCCTACTCTCACCCTCCCTCTCTCCGCTCTACCTCCCTTTTTCTCATTCTCCCTCCCCTCTCTCTCCTCGCACCTCTCTTCCATCTCCTTCTCTCATTCCCTCTCTCCCTCACTCTCCCTTCTTCTCATTCTCCCTCCCCTCTCTCTCCTCGCACCTCTCTTCCATCTCCTTCTCTCATTCCCTCTCTAACTCACTCTCCCTCCTTTCCCCTCCCCATAACTCCTCTCCCTCCCTCAGTCCCTCCCTACTGTCTCTCTCACTTCCCTTTCTCTCTCTCTCTCCCCTCTACCTCCCTTCTTCTCATTCTCCCTCCTCTCTCTCTCCCCCGCACCTCTCTTCCATCTCCTTCTCTCATTCCCTCTCTCCCTCCCTCTCCCTTCTTCTCCTCCTCCCTCCTACTCCCTTCCTCTCCCCCCTTTCCCCTCCCTCCATTCCTCCCTCCCTACTGTCTCTCTCACCTCTTTCTCTCTCTCCTCTCAATGTTCTTTCTCTCCGTCCCTTCCACTCACTCTCCCTCCTCTCTCTCCCCCCCTCCTCTCTTCTACCTCCTTCTTTCTTTCCCTCTCTCCCTCAATCTCCCTTCTTCTCCTCCTCCCTTCCTCTCCCTCCTTTCCCCTCCCCATAACTCCTCTCTCTCTCTCCCTCCCTCACACCCTACTGTCTCTCTCCCTCTCTCTTCTTTCTCTCCCTCTCTCCCCCTATTTCTCTCTTGCTCCATACCTCTCCCTCCCTCGCTCTTTCTCTTCCTCTCTCCCTCTCCCCCCTCCCTCCTCAGGACGACTCGCAGATGCCCTTCACAAGTTGTTTTACTGGTGTGTTCAGGGTCCCAGTTAGAAAACACGCAAATAAAGCGCTGTCTCCTGCTCATTAACATTTCAGACAATAGTTATTTTTGAGCACAGTGGAATAGACGGTGGACCAACACCCTAAACCATCTGGGAGCATCTTTCTGCCACTTCATCCTGTGATGTGGTTAGATCTGTGGGTGGATGAAGTATATTTTACAACACCCCAAAGCAGAAATTGGGGCTGCCATTCAAGTTTTAATGTCCCTCAAAGATTTACCTTAAAGCCGTACTGTGTAACCTTTCCGGTGGAGGGTCTCCCACGAGCTTGTCTCCATGGAGAAGTTATTGCTTTGCCTAAAATGTGTATGGCATTAAACCTATCTGTCTCCATGGAGTCTAGCAGGAGATGCTAAGTTCAGGTCAGATCTGTGGAGAGGCGAATGTTCAATGTTTTTTTGAGTTTTAGCAACACCTGTTAAAGTTAAAGGGCCCATATTAGACTATTTTCTGATGTTATAATGTCGTTTCCTCATCACAAACATACCTGGAGTTGTGTTTTGTTTCATTCGCACATGTTTAACGCAAATCCTGCATATTTATATTTATATTCAGGATTTCTTCTCTCAACCTGAAAACACTCCACTCACTCCGTTCCACCTTGTGATGTCATGTGGTAATACAGGAAGCGCTTTACTGTGTTTTTAAACTCCACACACCTTCATAAAAATCATTTGGATAATTTCAGCTCTGGAATTGCCAGTCTCTACTAAACAAAAGGTAAAAGGTAGCCGTTAACGTGAAAACTACTGCTTCATGACATCACAAAGTGGAACGGAGCATTTTGACCTTAGGAGATGTAGAGACTAATAATAAAGGATTACTCAAATATTTGTGAATGAAACAAAACACAACTCCAGGTATGTTTTGGAGTAGGAAACAGCGTTGTAGCATGGCCTAAACTCACAGAAGTCAATTTTGCGTAATATAGGAGCTTTAAAGATGAACTTTGTATTTTTTTCTGGTAGAGGGTCCGCTACCTGCTTGTTTCCATGGGGATGTTATTGTTGTGCCTGAAATGTTTCACATATGGCATTAAACATATCTATCTCCATGGGATCTAGCGGGTAACCACACCAGGCAGGATTTGTTTCAATGCATGTTTGAATGAAGACTGCATGTTTTTCCAATGTATTTTTGAGCAATAAAAACACCTATAATGAAATTAATGCAAGATAGACAAGTTTAATGCCATACTGTGGAACATTCCTGGCAAAGCATCAATATTTCCGTGGAGACAAGCAGTGAAGTAGTATAAAATTATAAAAAAAAGTTACATAGTGCGAGTTTACGAAAGGTGTTGTGGTTGTACGCTGAAGATGCCGTGTCCATACCAGCAGCAGTCAGGACGTCCCGGCTGGTCCTCGTAAAGAGCGCCCCCCGCTGGCAGAGGAGTGTTTGTGGGTGTGTTGTGTACATGTTACTGTGAGGGTTTAATAGGCTGAGGGTGAGATGGGTCAGAGCCCACAGCCTCCGGGCGCCTCCTGGTCTAACCTACAGTCAACTACGGTCACATTACAAGAGTCTAAGTACTGGAACTCCCTGTTAGTCTATGTGAGCTTTGGTCAAACATCTTGTTGGTTAATCTGCTTGTCTGTTATTGACCAGTGACTGTTTCACGGTTTGATTGTCCAACAAGGTGCTGTACCTGATATTTACTGTTTAAAAAACACGAAAAACAGAACTAGTTCATTTTAAACGGTTTGCAGCAACAGGGGACTTATTTTGACCTCGAGAGCTGCTTATACAATATATCTATACTGGGGCAAGACACATTTCGCTCAACTACCTGGGAAAAAAACAGGTACAGAACCTTTAAATCAATAATTTTGTGAAGTCCTGCAAGGCGACTGCTTTTGTGATTTTGGGCTATTAAAAAATAAATAGAATCTAAATGTTGATTTTAGTGACAAGCTTTGAGATTAAATGCGTATGTTGTGTTTTAATAGTAAGGTTAATAGAAAGTTCACATTTTAAACACTTCCAAGAGCATTAACTTTTGAGAGAAGATTGGAAACTGTTTTCAGGGACTCTTTTGAAACACAAACTGCTCTATGAGAATCAAGAACAAATTCAGAACTTTAGGAAACAGTAGTAGTAGCTGAAGCCTGAGAGTCGTGTAAAGAGGCCCAAAGACGTGAACCCTCAAGACATTGTGATAGTGTTGTCCATTCCGGTCTGGCTATACTTCCATTGTAGGGAGTATTATATAGTCCAAGATAACAAGGACTGAGCTGGCAACATGGGCCTGGCACAGCACATAAATGCAATTTCTCCATCACTGACCCCCACCAGAAAAGTTACACAGTGCAGCTTCGACCGGTGCGTTGATTCTAGCAGATGACACCATTGCCCACTGTAGCTTCCCGAGCCCGATCAAAGACAATGATGTTAAACCAGCCTTTCTCACCCCATCCGTTTACACACGCAATTTTCCCCTTGTCTTTCTCTCTTTCTTTCTTTCTTTCTTTGAGTTGTCTTAAGCACTCCGCCCGCCCGAGATTACAAGGAGGCTGCGTTAAGGTGGACTCAAATA
>KN471556.1:16230-76585 GCA_000787095.1 Periophthalmodon schlosseri | reverse complement strand
GAATGCCAAAGCTAGAAAGGTGGAGGGGGGAATTAGAGGAGGAAGAGCGCGTGGTAGACTACAATGTACTGTCTGTGTGTTTAAAGCCCTAATGGACCCACCCAAGAATATTAAAACGGCCTCTAATCTGGGGCATTGTACAAGCAACGCCTACAAGTGCCCCCAGGTGTACTCAATGGACAAATGGTGACTTCCACTTCAACTTTGTAATCTTTGCTTTTGGGGAGATCTCTGTCATCAACAAATACCTCTAGGACAATTCACAGTCACTTTGCTGCTGAGGTGGGTATGAGAGTATAGGGCTGAATGAATTGGGAAAAGTATAGACTTGAAATATTTCTGACAGGCACTGCGATTGTGATTAGATTTGTGATTCATGGTTTAATAATAGACTTCTATCCAAAGTTGATGCGTTCAGAAAAATTGACAAAAAGATTTAAATATGAAATGACAAAATAAGACAGGATATTTTATTTTTTGTGGAGAAAATTTGATACTTTGAAAACTGCAGCCTTTGCTATTTGCTAATTGCCCTTATAGAGTAGCCAAAAATTGGACTTAAAGGTCCTATTTTAGACAAAATGAATTTTTGTGAGATTTAACCCATGTTATAAAGCTGTCACGCCTCAATAACATACCCGGAGTTGTGTTTTGTTTCGTTCCCACATTTGAGTAAACCTGCAGTATTAGTCTGTCTACAGCTCCAAAGTCCAAAATGTTCAATTCCACCTTGTGATGTCATGAAGTGGTAGTTTTCAAGTTAACAGCTACCTTTTACCTTTTTGTTCAGTAGAGATTGGCAATTCTAGGGCTAAACATAGTGAAGCACTTCCTGTATTACCACATGACATCACAAGTGGAACACGAGTGTTTTCTGCTTGAGAGAAGAACACAGCCTAAATATGCAAAACACAATTCCAGGTATGTTTTTGATGGTGAAACAACATTATAACATAGACACTTTAAGTAACTGTTTTTGGGGAAACTAATACTCAGGTAAGAGTAACTGTAAGAGTAACTGTCAGGAGACAACATCCGATTTATAATTTGAAGTCAATGTACTTGGAAGGACAAAACATGAAATAATGCTCAAAATATCTTCACATTTTCAAAGGATAGACACAAAAATGAGAAAAAACTAAAGCAAAAAACGAAATGTTCAAATCATGTAATATTGTCACCATAAAGATTTTGTCACTTGTAGACTTACGCACAGTGGGAAAAGTGACCAAAAAGTGTACTCAACAGTAAACAGTTACCACAGTTACTTCAATACAAAATATTACAAGGAGTAAAAGTATGGTATGTGAAAACTAGTACAATTTCATTAAAAAAGTTACTCAAGTCAATGTAACTGAGGACTACCCACCTCTGTTTTTGTGTAGTAGTGTTAGGGATTAGGCTAAAGGAGGGTGAAGCAGGAAGTTGACAGCCCATTGCATTCGCTGACCCATTAAGGAAGGATTTGTCAAACTCTTGTCTGCTACATTGTGCCTGAAGCTATATAGTTTTCCTGTAGGCTGTGGATGTGTTGTCCAACTGATATAAGATAGATCATGAGGTCCTGTTGTGACCTTTGACCTGCTTTGACGTGGCTGTCTGCCACCTCCCCTTCCCTCTGACCCCTGTGTCTGGACTCAGGTCGGAGTGAGTGCTGCTGATAGAGATAAAAGCGTGTTTGTAGCTTCACTTGATGTTGCCTCCTTCAGAAAAAAAAAAAAGGTATATTACATGTTACATAAGATAAGGTGAAGTTTGTGCTCATTTAAAATGTGAATTTGAGTAACATTTTGACAAACATAAGAACACATGCAACTCTATAGTTGGGTTTAAAGAAGGTTTAATCAAATGCAATTTCTTAAGGTTAAGTTACTCTTTATTGTTAAGTTTTGCTTTATTGTCCCTGTAGGAAATTTTGTCCTCTGCATTTGACCCATCCTTTAGTGCTTCTGGGACAACCTGTCAGGAGCAGGGGGCCCATCTCCAGATCTTGAGCTAGGTTTGGTCAGGACTGCCTTAGCTGGAGGATTTTACCTATTGTGCATGTTTTAGGTTGATGGGGAAACCGTAGAGCCCAGAGAAAACCCACCCAGACACAGGGAGATATATGCAAACTCCACACAGAAAGGCCCGAGAAACCCGGGAGTCAAACCTGGAACTTTCTCGTTATGAGGCGTGAGTGCTAGCCACTCAGCCACCATGCCACCATATTTAAGTCTATCTCTGCGATGATATGGCACATTTAATCTGCTCCAAACAACATTCTTTTACTGTAACAGGATTGGCTGTAGACCTCTCGACCCAAGCTGACCAATGATGTTACAAAATGATCCTCCGCCAGAAAAGTTACATAGTGCAGCTTTAAGTATATGTTTTGCCCTGAATTTGCTGAAAGTAAATTAGATCACTGCTGGTATTTTTGCTCATTTTGTTACATTCAAAAGTCACTGTAGCGTAATGTGTTGACAATGACAGTAATGATGAATGAACGCTGACATGAATCTCCATTGAAGTTGCTTGTTAGAAGAATGTTTTAGTGCATGTCTGGTACTTGTTTTAGCAGCTCGCGCTCTCTGACATGTTTACTTGACCTATCCCTAACTCTTAACATGTGTCCACCGCCACCACCACCACCACCACCACAGCAGCAGCCCAAGTCAGCGCACCAGAGGAGCACTCAAGGCTAGTCAGGTGATTCTGATCACCAGTGCTACTGCTGCTCAGGGTTTTAAATGCCCCCATAGTGTGTTGGTTGAAACAATACTAAAAATTTCAAACTTGATTTTTGAGTCTTGATACTAGATAGATACTAATTTTGATACCACAATGACAAGAAAAAATCAACACTATTTATAGACCATAGAATATAAATTTTACACAAAATAATTGTAGTTTCTATAAAGCAACACTGTGGTACTTTCTGGAGGTGGCATGTCACCTGCATGATTCCATAGAAGTACCATATTTTCCGGAGTATAAGTCGCACTAGAGTATAAGTTGCACCAGCCAAAAAATGCATAATAATGAAGAAAAAAACATATATTTCACATATAAATCACATCTGAGTATAAGTCACACCGCCGGCCAAACTATGAAAAAAAGTGCGACTTATAGTCTGGAAAATACAGTAGTAAGTTAAGACCATACTTCAGAACATTCTCCACAGAGATGAGTTTTATGAGGGATAACAAAGGAGCAACATTTCCATGGAGACAAGCAGGTGGAGGACTTCCTTGAGGCCAAATAAGAGTCAGGTTTGTGGAGATGCAAGCCTGCTCACAGTAAGGACATATGTTTTTCAGTGCAATAAAACTGTGTCATCATGTGGTCTTAAACTAGTTCTGATATAGATTAAGACCATTGTAAAACTAGCTAGAAAATGTCCCATTTAATCCTGTTTATGTGATTTTTTTTCAATATTGATACTTATATCGATCAGTATCTGGGTATCGACTTTTTTTGAACAAACCTAATTGGAAACAGGATTTGTTATACGTTTCCAGAGTAATTTTTCAGTAATCGTTGACCTAATTTATGCCTCTACAACATTTGGCAACTAAAGCGAGACTTTAAGTGGGCTCTTTCCAGTCTCAGTGCCAGCTCCAGCAGCTGCAGACCCACACTGCCCAGTATTATGTTTATTACTACAGTCAGCAGGTTACAGCTTTATTACCTTAAATAACAGCCGCCTCAGCAATTTTACTCCCGTACACTTTACAAGGGCTTTCCTCAACATTAAGGAGCTCTTTAGTTTTGTAGTTATTCACCAACTCTAGAGTTTAAAGGTGCACTATGTCACTTTTCTGGAGTGTCTGCCACCTGCTTGTCTCATAGAGATGTCATTGCTTTGACCCAATTGCTGGGTTAGGTGTGTTGGGTCAACGCCTTTCATGCAGTGTTTTCCTTAACCCAAATGCTGGGTCAACAGGTTCGGTCATTTCAAATGACACGTAATGATAGACATTTTCTCGCCTTTCATCTGGTCGACCCAGCGATCTGGGTGAATTCCTCTCAAACAACACAGCAAAATGGGTCAAATACAGACTGTTCAACTGTCCACAGCAGCCATTACCACCTGCTCTGATGCTCCAGAGAAACGACTGTTAAAGGTATTTATACATGTTTTATTACTTTATCTTTGTGATTTTTGCCATTTTGTGCCAGTTAATGTCACTAAAGAAAGACTCCTGACTGCTACAGAACTATAGTCTGTAACTGTAGCTCAGATATATATGAGGCAGTGTCCACCATCAGTCTGACCAGAACTGAAGAAGCTTGGATGAAACTTCTTCACTCCAACAACATTTTGTCCAGCTGACAGATTTGAATTTTTCTTATACTATGTAGCTTAGCACCATAAAAGTCATTACTTGATGAATCCATGACATTTTGGTTCGACATTTCACCAGTCACAGTATTGTACCTGTTAACATGATGTTTCTCTCTGTTCCTCCAGTGGAATCTGCTGCAAACTGAAGCTCTAAAATCTGAGATAAACCAACTCAACACTCAAACTAAGATGAACATTTTTAATGTGCGGCTGTTTGTTGTGACATGTTTTAAATGCAATTATTTATTTAAAATGCTTTTCTAAAATAAATGTTTCTCAAATAGCACAGTGGTGGTCATTTTAAATGTTAACCCATTTATTGTGTAGATTTAAACCAGCAGAATAGTTAATTATAACCCAGAAGTGGGTTGAAAAAATAACCCAAAAAGTTGTCTTAAAATAATAACCCAAACTGCTGGGTCAAAATAACCCAGAGTTGTGCTGGTCCAATAGTGGCCCAGAGCTGGGTCATTATTCTCACAGGTTGGGCTGTTTTTAACCCAGCATTTTTTGTGTGTAGCTATTTATTTAAATGTACTTATTGAAATCATGCAGTCTTGTGCTAAACTTATCTGTCTTGGAGTTATTCATGTACAAATTGCCAAAAATATTTGGAAAACATGCATTCTCATTGTAAGCGTGAGTGTAACCTGTAACTTGGCCTGGCATCACCTGCTTTTCTTCATGGAGATAGATTTAAGTTTAATGCCACAATATGAAACTTTCAGGTGAAATATCTATTGAAACAAGCAGATTGGTTTGGTTGTTTTGGGATCTTTCAAATCTTATATTAGTCTTAAACCAACTGAATGTCTATAGTGCTGTGCAGTTAATCCGTCAATGATCAGCTTGGGTCTTTTTAATGGAGAGATCTACAGCAAAGAATCTGTCAGTAAAAGCATGTGGTTTGGAGCAGAGTTCAGACTTTGGAGGAAGAAATTTGAGATTTTTGTGTTAAATCGCAACTATTATGAGTCTATATTATTCATGCTCAGGAAATGAATACTGAAAGCTGTTATTACTTGTTTCTATTTAGACTACATACATTTTAACCTAAAAGTGGGATTGATAAATACGAGGGAAAAAATCTTGATACCTTTCGCCATATCGCCCAGCCCTAGACCACATCACAAACACGGCAGTAAAATGTCCTGAAAAATGATCTGTTGGTTTGGTCTAAAGACTTTAACACTTCATTTGTGAGACAGGTCGTGCTCTTTCCCCTGGTTTGAACTCTTTGTACGCCACAGACCCCTTCACTGCTCCTAGAGGAAGACCACCTAGCTCTGTCCTTCTACAACAACATACAACTGTGCAAATTTTATGTTTTGGCGTATTTGATGGGCTCATGTCTTTCCTACAAATACTGCCAAATGGACCTCTGTATAACTTGGACGACTGTCTTAGGCCTGTCATGATAAGAACCACAGGGACTTATTAGGGACATTCAATATATGAGAAGAAAGAGCAGCCAAAAATAGCGTTAATACTACTTAAAGTTGCTGTATGTAACTTTTCTGGTGTACGGCCTGCCACCTTTATGCGTGGAATTGAACTTAGCATTCTTAAAGGAGATAAGCAGGTGACGCTAGCAGGCCACGTTACAGGTCAGGCCTGTGGAGAGGCGACCCCGCTTGGAGGAAGAAAGCGTGTTTTTTTCAAGACAATTAAAACTCCTGTAATTGATGCAATAACATCTCCATGGAGACAAGCAGGTGACGGACCCTCCACCAGAAATGTTCCATAGTACACCTTTTCACATTTGAAGTCTTGAGGAAGGTTTGTGTAGTATGTAAGGCTTTTTTCTTATAAACTCCTTATAAACCAGTTTCCCTCTGACTTTTTTATTCCAAGGTCCTATATATAACTTTTCAGGTGGGTTACAGCTGGTTTTATTGATAAAAAATGACTTGAAAAATATCCATGGAGATAACCAGTTGGTAAACCCTCCACCAGAAAGTTACATAGTGAACCTTTAAGTGTGTTCTTGTAGTTGAGGAGGTTGGATGATTTGAGCGCTTGCCTCGTGTCTCCAGTGGTGGAATGTAATGAAGTACAAGTAGTAAAGTACTGTACTTTATAGATTATATAAATTATAAATTATAGTGGTTAAATTATAGATACTTAAAATTTGTACTTAAGTAAATTTTAAAGTGGATACTACTGCATTGGAGAGCAGGCATCTGTGTACTTTGTACTTCACTACGTTTATTATTTTTTTAAACATACATAAAGGAACACAATCTGTGGGGTTCTACAAAAAGCAAAGCAACAGGTTATACATTGGAGTGGGCTTTGTAAATAATCAGTTTTGTCCATCGCTTCTCAAATTTACCAGCTTTCAATCTCAAATAATAAGTCATTTTTTCCATCACATAAATTTCCTCTGTTATATCTATCCATTGTTTGAATTTCAAATATCATTCTTCAGCCAGTTCCTTGTTATAACTTTCTTTTTAGCCAACAGTATCACTTTAAACAAATAAAAGTCCTCAGTTCGAATATTGTTTTCATCCAACAAGACTAAGTACATAACACATGGGTCATTAGGTATCATACAGTATCTCTTCCATTACTATTGCAATATTTTCCCAAGAAGATCTTATTTTAATACACTTCCAAAACACATGAGAATGACCGGCTTTCCAGTCCCCACAGTCTCCAGCGCTGTTGAGCAGTTTTCAGTTGCTTACTTTTCGTGTGTTGTTAGAGACATACAGAGTGCCAATCGTCCTCTGACAGCTCAAGTTGTAATTCTGTTTCCGCTTTTGTTTGAGATATATATATAAGTTTCATTCCTGTTTACATTTTGCAAGCATTTATACAATCTAGATACAATTTTGGAAGGTAGTTGTCTATGTGCTCCTGTCATAATTTCTATTAATTCACTACCCTTTTGTGTAAAGTGATTCCTCTTCACTACATTTTTTTGCCTGAGGGGTTCATTTTTATTTAAGTTCATAATTTGCGCAAAAAAAAAACCAAACAAATAAAAACAGCTAGGAAAAAAATGAAGCAATTGTTTTTACTGAACAAAATTCAGCACAAATCTTTATCAAAATCACATTTGAAACATTATAAGACCTCAAAATCTGCACAAAAATACTTTTACTTTTAGTAGATTTTTAAAAGGGTACTTTAATACTTTTACTTAAGTAGATTTCTTCTTGTGAAACTTTTACTTGAGTATTTTTTGCTGTGGTATCTGTACCTTTTACTTAAATAACAAAATTGACTTCTTGCACCACCTCCTGTCTCCGTGGTGATGCATTGGGTGCCACAGAACATTTTTGTACCACTTCAGGAGGTCAGTAAAAGATATATTAGACATGACCATATTTAGCATGTCACATTTTACATTGGGAGACTGGTTTAGTGGATTTATGACTGCCCAACCCCAAGTCAGATACAGTTCAGTGATGTAATCTTAAGTATGCAAGCATGTTATCTTATCTTATGTGTGTCATGTCCACAGTCCTGAACTAGTGATGCATACTGGGAATCACAGGGTCCCTCACAAATGCATAGCACACTGCACACTGATGGTAATGAATTGTTCATCAAATCAAGATCAAATTGTTTTAAAATCATCAGTGATCATCTTGGGGCTTTGTAATCTGCAGGTTAGTATTCTCAAAAGACATAAGCAGGTGACGCCACCAGACCAAGTTACAGGTCAGATCTTTTGAGAGGCGACCCCGCTTGGAGGAAGAAAGCATGTTTTTCAAGACAATTAAAACTCCTACAGTCAAATCCTCTGTCAGTAGAAACATATGGTTTGGAGCAGAGTTCAGACTAACTGGCACTGATTAAACGTCTGTCTTGTTCACGAAATGAATAATGAAAGCCATGTTAGTCCAATGAGGTTCATCTGGTCTTCTGATGATTTATTTTAATAGATTATTTTTCCAGACCAAGGTTTAGTTTGTTTTCATACCTGACAGTTTCGACTGCTCACTAGCGCTCTTCCTCAAAGTGGTCACATGGTGTTGCTGTGATGTTTAACTCAGCTGACCAGACATGTCACAGTTTTTTTTAATAAGTTTGTCTGTAATGTAATGAGAAAAATATGTTTAATTGTTTTGTGATATCACTCAGCCCTACATTGCACATGAAATTACTGAAACAAATACAACCAGTACATGAACACTATGAACACTGTGTTTGAAATCCACAAAACGCATTTTCAAAACAGTAAGTATGTCAGCTGTATTACATTAACAAGTTTCTTCTCTGCAAATAAGCCACACATTTGTAGTACCTTCTCAACTTTGCATTGTCTCACCTCTTACGTATATGCATTAGGGCTGTAGTCGACTAAAGACCTTCTTGGTGGACTGAACACATATCCTGCCGATCGATTAGGCAACTAAAAAGGGGGCGTGGCAAAGGCTCTCATGTATCTCTTTATCTGACCCAAACTGCACTCACAAGACTACACCTGCACGGAAGTTCATGCAAAATAACTATTTGTGCAGAAAAAAGTACCAGGAAACAATGTGATTCATGAGTTTAATCTGCCTTTTTATATATAAATATCAAAACATACCAAATCTTAAGATAACTCCGCTGTTGTCCCATTTAAATCCTTATAATCTAAATAAAATTATTAGCAGGCTAAAACAAATTTTGATCGACTAAGACGCCATCCACCGATTAATCGAAGAAACAGCTTAAGACCCACAGCCCTAATATGTGTTACTGTATTATAGGGTGACCACATTTTCAAAATTCAAAACTGGAACACGCCCGGGTTGGGATGGTTGGTATAAATAAAATTGTGTATTGCGTAACATTGTCCATTCTAGACTCACATGTCATAATCTAAGGCATTTCGGTCAATGCATTTTTTTTCTTTCTCTTTATTTGTTAGGGACCATGTACAATTTCATTAATCTTACAAAAGAAAAGATGATTTGTACCAGATTTAGCTACTGTTACTTTCCATCTGCGCTGAATACACATTAAAAATACGCATCTCATTACAATTACATTATAAGACTATCTAGCTAACTTTTGCCTTATGTTCATTTTCAAGCACACTTTTCTATATTTTAGCTAAACAAATGTCAGTATATTCCCCTCTTACTGTTAGCAGAGATCAGATTGGTCAAAAATGAGGACAGCTGGGACATTTCTTGTAAAAAACTGGGACAAATCAATGGTTTTGGATCAATCTGCTGGGACAGGGAACACAGGGCTCAAAACTGGAACTACCTATGAAAGGTAGGACAATATGTTTTTGCATTACTGGGAAATTTTGGATTCTTTTTGGGGTATATGATAAGATTTAAGCTATAAATGGGTGAATGAATAACTTCTATGACTCATTACAGATGCAAACTGAAAGTATTTCATTCTGCTGTTTTTTTTTTGCAGCTCATAATTTTTAACAATATTGTAGATTAAGATTTTTTTGTGATTTAAATCTGCTCTTGAGTTATTCAAACTTCAAAATTTGTTATCGTGACAGGCCTAGTCCCGGGTAAATAGGGACATCTGGTCACTCTACTGTATTATCCATATCTACAGACAGTGGTTGAGGCCTAAACCAGGACTTAAACAGTTTTATTCTGACTTGAGTAGTGCATTGTTCTCATGTGTCGTGACTGACTGAGCTCATGTTTCTAATCACGCTCTGGGCCCAAAAAGATGACGGCTGCTCACAAGATTTGTCTCTGAAGCTTCATTTCTTAACACAAAACAGAGAGTAACAAACGTGTGCTGTGTAATGGTTTCTGGCAGATTGTTTTAAGACCAGGACCAAAGAGGAAACGTTTAAATTCATTCAGAAGTGCACGCTGATTGCTCACATCAGGTTTTGATCAAAGACGCCAGAGGAAGTTTGGAAATAGCCAACTGTGTACTGCCGTAAATAACTATTAAAACACTGTCCGCTGATGCTTTTTCAAGGCGTTTTAATAGTGCCATTTATTTATATAGTGGTTTTCAATGTACTCAAAGGTAGGGACATTCTATTGGTGGGTTTCAAGTGACATCATAACATTCCAAAGGCCAATATTATTTAATGCAGATGAGAGGCAGCTAAATGAATGTTGTTAAGATGCTGATTTTTTTTGTTGTTGTAACAGAGAGTTGTTGGGTCTAGTCACAAATAGAAATGATCAGAATTTACATTTAAGAAATTTCATGGCAAAGTACAATGTTATCAATTGGAAAAACTGGCTCATCATCCCATTCTAGACTCTGAAATCCACCAATATCAAATTTTGGTTTTAAGATTATTGTGAGAATCAGTATCATGAATTATTAACAATTTTTGCACTTTTATTCACATTTTCCAAGAGATCACTTTTTCTCTAATATGTGACCAGCTTTATGAAATTAAACTTTCTGAATGACAAAGTAAATTTAATAGACGTAAACAGCCAGACAGATGCTACAAGAATGAGTTTTAAGACAAAATAAAATAAAATAGTACCAGCTGGAAAAGGGGAAGAAAGTATTCACCTTATTCTGGAAGTTGCCGTGGGCACCGCCATCATCATTCGGGTTGTATTATTTTGCCGATCTTGATAGCAACTAAGTTCTATATGGACTGTAGAGCTGTTTTAAAGCCTCACAGAGAATCGGTGCAGTGTTGACTTGTTGGTCACATGGACATAGAACAGTTTACACAAATCCACCTACTCCTATCATATTTTAGCAGCAAAACTTTTCTCAAATTCTCCATTGAAATGAATGGGATTCCCGCTCAAGAGAGGGCGGAGTAAGGTCAATAACTCCATCCACACCGCTAAATTCTTATGTAAAAGAAAGATGCTAATCCTGTAGTTTAGTAGTTTATATTGAAAAAACTGGACATAATCCCACTATTAAAACACAAAGCAAACCTAAACCCTATTTCTTGGCCAAATTATAGAAGTAATTCACGGCACATTTGGTTTTCATGTAGTTACCATGCCACTCACACACTATATATTCAGACTGCATTTTCATACCATACCATTACTTTGTTCATTTGGTGCTAACATGTGACAATATTTACACAGGAATGAGAAGCGATTTGTCATTGGACCCAACAGCTTTCCCCCAAAAACTAAATAGAGCATCAAAAGTATGTGGTAAAATCCCAAATCAATCTTTCTGCTTGTGTGAGTCCTTGATAATGTTTATGACAACAGTGATAATAGGACACAGATGGTAGAGTTTGAAGTCTTTCCTCGTTTTGGTTCACCACAGAGACTTTTCAGATATGGTCTTAAGCCCCGCAGCCGTTCAAAACATTAAAAAGTCATTCAGACCCCATACTAAACCACATTGCTGTTAAATGCTTGTTTATATAGTCTGTCAGAATATATATGTATAAAGTCTGGTGATAATGGAGCATTCATTACCATGAGTTTATGTCAAGTACTGGGGACCAATACTAACTCTTCTCTCATAGTTAGATGCGGCTCTCACTGCTACTGTCTATACATGACACTGTAACCTTTTCACCAAAAATATGTTTATTGCCCAGTAGCTCAGTTGGTGGAGTGTTTGTCCTCTGATCCGAAGGTTGGTTGTTCGAATCCCGCTATCGACATAAACATCATTGGTTGAGTGGTCAGATCCACTGACCTACGAGTTGGCGGTGCGATTCCAGCTCTCACAGATGAATGCTGTCGTTGTGTCCTTGGGCAAGACACTTAACCCACCTCGTCCCCAGTGTCTGCGTACCTTGGTGTATGAAAGTGTGCGTGAATGGGTGAGTGGTTCCTTGATGTGAAGCGCTTTGAGTGCCTTGAATGTGGAAAAGCGCTGTATAAAAATGTGACCATTTACCATGCATCCTTACTGTGAGCGGGCTTGCATTTCCACAAACCTGACTCTTGGCCTGGAGCAGGGCCTCTTCCTGCTTGTTTCTATCGAGATGTTGTTCCTTTGGCTATAATCTTCCACAGTGTGACATAAAACATATATCTCCATGAAGAATGTTCCGAAGTACAGTTTTACCTTTACTTGGAATCCTGTTATAGTGAACCTTTAAACAGTTGGTTATATCATGAACAGTGTAGTGGTTTAACTAAGAAATAGACTACTGTTGTAAAAATATATTAGTTATTATTTATTTATTATAACTGTCCTATTGCTTAAAATGACTTGAGACTGTTCAATTTGATCCAGTCACCTCATGTCTACAGTGTTGTTTTATGTGTCAGTTAAATTGCTTGTTGATGGCACTGGGCTGTCATCGGCGTCTGGGGACTTCTTAACCTCTGTCGGGGCATCTGGGTTAAATTAGACGAGCGCTCTGTGTTTGTTTGTCATCGGCTCTGAAGGGCCATTGAGAGCTTCTAATAGAGCAGTCTGGTTTTGGTGTGTCGGCTTCAGCTCGGCTCTGAGTGAAGAGAAACGGAGAGAAACAGAGACTTGAAGGAGGTGTATTGACTGCAGTGGGGAGGTCTGCTGTTATAGTGCTGTGAGGGGTGGACACGTGTCAGTCAGGCCATGGCAGCTGGTGAGGTTACTCTGGGAACATAGGCAAAATAAAGGAGGGATCAAATGTTGAAATTTCAGATTTTAATTTTCAAATTTACACTCTAAAATGGAATGTTGTACTATTTAAAAGGTCCTATATTACACAACTGTACTGACTCTTGTGAGCGTTAAGCCATGTTATAATGTTGTTATCTCCTCAAAAAAATACCTGGAGTTGTGTTTTTTTTTTTTTTCAAAATTTTTTTTGTTTTGTTTCATTCACACATGTTTGAGTAACCATTTACTAATAGTCTGTCGACATCTCCAAAGCTCAAAATGCTCTGTTCCACCTTGTGATGTCATGAAGCGGTAGTTCTTAAGTTAACATCTACCTTTTACCTTTTGTTCAGTAGAGATTGGCAATTCCAGAGCTGAAATTATCCAAATGAAACTAGTGAAGGTGTATGGAGTTTAAAAACGCAGTGGAGCACTTCCTGTATTACCACATGACATCACAAGGTGGAACAGAGTGTTTTCTGTCTGAGAGAAGAACTCAGCCTAAATATGCAGGGTTTGTGTGTTAAACATGTGTGAATGAAACAAAACACAGCTCCAGGTATGTTTTTGATGATAAAACAACATTATAACGTAGATCAGGAAATAGCATAATACGGGCCCTTTAAAGATGCACTAGGTAACATTTCTGCTGGGACTCTGACTCTCTTGCTTTTGTATATTTGAGGAGGAAAACGTAGCTTTTGTTTGTTGGTTGCTGTTGGGACAAGATCGTGTGACACTAAACACTGAACATTACCAGTCACAGACATAAACAAACCATTGACCACGGAGTTTTATACTGAACAATGACTTTAGGGAGGCAAGAACTTGTCTCACGATGTTGCAATTTCCTGAAATCTTTTAGCAATGACTTCAAGTTTTATTTCACATCCAAATTGGCTTTGACAAAATAAAAAGGAACAATAAAAAATCTTCTTAAATCTTCAAAGCGATAACGTAATTTAGCGAGTTCCTTAAAACGTTTTGGTATGATTTTTATCCCTTTACAACAAGCACATGGAAACATATGGTATTGATCTGCCTGGAATTTTCCACAATATGGCATTAAGTTTATGTATGTATTATCGCAATCGAAACAAGCAGGTGACACTAGGCCAAGTTACAGGTCATATCTGTGGAGAGGCGACGTTGCTCGAAGAATGCTTTGTTTTGCAAGCAATTTTTGAGTAATCTAACACATGTATTTGAATGAATGCAAGCCAGATAATGGTTTACTGTGGAACATTCCAGGTAAAGCAATAATATCTCTAAGTCGACAAGCAGGTGGCAGACCCCCTTTGGTAGCGTTACGTGCACTAGCAGTTCTGTCGTGGTGTTATTTTTGATATAAAACATGCAGTTGACAGGTTGGTAACAGTTGCATTCATTCACTTGTCACTGCATTGGCTTGTGCAGCGCTGTTTTTAACCTTTCATAAACTACAGTAATTGTGAGATGGGAGCAAGACTGAAGGAAACACTTGTAGATTCTGTGATATTCATTCTAACATTATATTTCATTATATGCAGATCAGATTATCACACGCTGTCAAATCAAATCATGTTGTGAGCAAAACTTTTCAGCTATTTCACCCTCATTACAGCCAATAAAGTGAATGTTTTAGCAGCTCTGTTGAAATTCAGACTGACTGTAGCAGAAGGCTGTAATTTGCCTGTGTCTGTATGGGATTTCTTTGGCAGTTTTTTGTGTGTTTAATAGATGGTGACTAATTTCCAGCAAATGACTTTAAACTGCGCTTGGATGTGGACAGTTTCCAGTTCCCAATTCCCATTAGGCTGTTGGTGAGGATGTTAAAAGTGAAAGAGATTTGCATAATAATAATCATTCAATGGGAAAAAATGATTTCTCTGTGGATTTTTTATATAGAGAGAAATCCATGTGATCACCGCTCCCTCCATCGCACGTCAAGCCAGACAACCGTGCAATCAGATTTGTTTATTTTAGTGATACATGTGAAATGAAGGAGCTCATTGGTCACCCATCATTTTGAACAAAATCAAATTTCTCTCACCTCAGATGAACAGAATGTAGTGCTTTGCTCATAATATTTTTTCAGTTTTCCAGTCCCCTGTGATATTTAGTAAAATTTCCTCCATATGCCATATTTATTTGCCAATCCACCTGTCAATCAATCATGCCCATTCATGTATTCTCGATCTCAAGCTGCTGTGTAACTGTTTTGGTGGGACTCTCACTCTGCTACCTGCTTGTCCCTGGAATAGTG
Source organism: Periophthalmodon schlosseri (assembly GCA_000787095.1). Lineage (NCBI taxonomy): Eukaryota > Metazoa > Chordata > Actinopteri > Gobiiformes > Gobiidae > Periophthalmodon > Periophthalmodon schlosseri. The sequence continues at coordinate 61,529 of KN471556.1, read as the reverse complement.
CACACTACAGTATTTATTACAGTATTTATTACTAAATTTAACCCTGAAAACTATGCATTCTTGCTATTAGTTTTACCTGTAACTTGTAACTTGTGTGGCTGCACCATTTGGGAAAATATTTCACCAGGCTTTTTAATGCAGACTTTTTTTGATATTAAGATATTTTCTTGTTTTCGGGGGAAATTATGGTACGTTTAACAGCCTCCATTCAAATAGCAATTTCGATTCAATTGTGAATAATCTTGCAGCCCTAATTCCCAGCAAATTACCTTAAAGCTGGAGTCTGAAGAGCCAAAACCGCTGTTGTATGTAGACAGTTCCAGTCTGTTCCTTCCCATTAGACTCTTGTTTAGGATGTTGAACCCTCACGTGAGCCACAGATGACTTCACTTACTGCACCGCACCAGGGAGACCACAGTAAACGCACTGTTTGCTTCTCTGTAATTCACTTAAATCAACAACTCCCAGCTCTGGTGCATACGCAGAGCAGGTTCTTTCTATTGTTGCACTATGTGTTTGTGTAGATCTTTTACGTCCTTTCTGTTAGACCTAAGAGCATTTTTCTACTATGAGTTCATTGTTGTGTTCAGTGGTTCTGTGTGTTTCCTGAATGTGAGATCAGAAGATTATTTGGGCTCCCACAAAATATACTTATTGCAGAGCTAACATTAAGTGACATTTACATATTGATTCATTGATTATTGAGTGATTAGTTGATGGAGCTACGTGTTTGTGTAGACAGTTAAAGGGCCCATATTACGCTATTTTCTGATCTATGTTACAGTGTTGTTTCCTCATCACAAACAGACCTGGAGTTGTGTTTTGTTTCATTCACACACGTTTAACCCACAAATCCTGCATATTTAAGATGAGTTCTCCCCTCAGACAGAAAACACCCTGTCCACCTTGTGCCCTCAGACAGAAAACACTCTGTTCCACCTTGTGATGTCATGTGGTAATACAGGAAGTGCTCCACTGTGTTTTTAAACTCCATACACCTTCACTAGAATCATTTGGATAATTTCTGGAATTGCCCATCTCTACTAAATAAAAGGGAAACAGTAGATGTTAACTTGAAAACTACCGCTTCATGACATCACGAGGTGGAACAGAGGATTTTGAGCTTTGGAGATGTAGACAGACTAATAATAAAGGGTTACTCAAATGTGTGAATAAAACAAAACACAACTCTAGGTATGTTTTTGATGATGTAACAACATTCTAACATGGCTTAAAGCTCACAAGAGTCCATTTTGCAAAATATAGGACATTTAAGTAGCACTACAGAGGAATTGCTGGTATCCAAAACTGGTACCAAAAAATATTATGCTTTTGATAGTTTTGATGCTCTGCAAAGCAATATAGAAAATTACTTGGCAATGTCACTATCACAAGTGAATAATAAAAACTACAGTTTAATGATTTGATTTAATAGAATTTATAAACGTTATTATTTGAAATGTGGGCCAAAATTCTGTCTTAAAACAGCACCAGAGCTAAACTCTGACACATCAAATGATGCACTGCACTATTTATAGTAGACACACCTTCTCTTAAATGTACCCAAAATAGGAAAATGCATTTGTTCATATGAAATGCAATCGTCACATTACAGCCCTAGTTCCTATGTTTTCTACAGGACTCATAAGACTCATTGCCCCTGATGTCATTTGTCATCAGTGCATTAGACTGATAAAGTGCGGTTTGGAGTTGAGCTGACATACATCTCAGTAGCCTATATAATACTTGGGGTGAGCATTTAAATGTAATGGTCCGAGGAATACTTACAGCAGTTGTGGGAACTGCTTCAAGTCAAGATGTCTCAGCTTTTCCAGCTCTGAAAGTCTGGATCTACTCTTTATTCCATTTAGAGTGGCCAGCTTATGCGTTTATGTGTGTTTTACAAAACATTTTTGATCTGTACGAGAGGCAAGCCAGGCAAAAATTTGGGTCATGTGGAAATGAGCAAATGCCTTTTAAAGCAATAACATCACCAAGGAGACGAGCGGTGGACTGTCTACCAGAAATGTTACATAGTGCACTAAAAACTATATATAGGTGTGTGTTTTTAATTATGTAACAGTACCCAGATATAGAAATTTGGTTAACTGCTTGATAAATGTTGCTAGTTTATTTGCCGATCAGACATAAAAATACCATATTGACATTGTATTGTGTATGTCTTGCTGGACAGCATCATCATCATAATCATTGTCTGGACTATACAGGCTCTAAACACATGTGAAAAGACCTTTTTATAACAAAGACAGTGGTATTATTAAATCAAAATGTCAAAAAGGAATAAACACTTTATTCATGAATATGTTCTATATTTACTCATAATATTTCAACCTTTTATTTAGTTGACAATGCATTCAAAAAGTCTCACTGTACATTAGAAATAATCGTGACTGGTCGACTACTGAAATAATTAGTTGCAGCCCTATAGCCTTGAAAACAATGGAATGCCCAATGCCTATCACTGGACATGATTCAAGATTCTTCAAGTTCATATTTAAAGTGGACCTATTATGCAAAAGTGACTATTCAGAGCTTTTAACTATGTTATAGTTGTTTCCCCTTCTCATTTACCTCTCGAAGTTGTTTTTGGAGTGATTCGTGCATGTTTAAGCAATCTTTAATAGCTTGTTTTCAAGACACCATTTTGCCAAATGACAAAAAAAAAAAAAAATCCACTACTCGCTAGCGAGATGTGCAGCTATCCATATGAAGAGCTGATAACTACACGGCTCTATGTTGTGATGACGTTTATGGTGATGTCAGCTCCCACTGGGCACCGCCGTTTTCTAATGTGGAAGTCAGCGGACTTGTTTCTTTTATTAAATTGTTTTAGATGAATATTGCGATTTAAAATGTGCAAATTATAACAAAATGATCCACGGGTGTCATAGATTATAGCTATATAGCAGACTGCGGATTTGGATTGCCCCTTGTATGGTATGTTTCATTTTAGTAAGACAGATACTATAGCGACAGCCACAGACCTCTTAGTAAAACAAGAAAAGCCTTGTTGTCTAAAGTTGTCTGTGCAGAGTCAGTGAACAGCTGCAGAGACTGGACAAGGTTCAGCCCGGATCATTAAGAGATCCTACATCCAGCTGAGAAGAAGCAGGACTCAGGAGGGCAGGACATGCTGTTACATATGCACTGAAGATGGCATGATACACTGGCTCTTTATCAATAAGTTAAATGAATCAAATCTATAAATAAAGTCATTTTTCTATTTAAACCTGTCTTTTTACTCGTTCTAGTTCATGTTGTATGTTGTGAAAGCAGTTATTTGTGATTAAAAATGAGATAAACTGATAATGCTTATATTTAATCATGTTTATCACTCGTGGTGAATAGTAAATTTGATTCTACATTTTAATTATTGGGTCTTCTTACCCTCATTACAAAAGCCAGTTAAAAGCATAAACTGAGTTGCTTAACTAGAAAAGAGTGGAGATCATGGTGACAATGAATTCATTTTGATAATTTTCCTTCTTTAAGTTTGTGAACATTTTATTTATTTATTTATTTTTTTTACATATTTTAACTTAACCCAATTCAATTTATTTGACATGTAAATTCTCCTTCTCTTTGTACAGTTCCTGGCTCTCATCTTCACTGTGTTTTGTTTGTTTGCAGAGATCGGACCAGTGACCATAACTACAGACCCCACAAAGTTCCAGTATGAGCTGAGGGAGCTGTACGTTCAGGTGCGTTCACAATTCACATTCTTCATTTTAATACATTCAACATTTTGAGCTTGGCCACAGTTCGATTGCGCCAGCGTGAGCGCACCCTTAAGTCTGGCCTTGATAAACCCACAAAACCATCTGGAGTTGTCTCATTACGCACAAACTGCATCAGATAACACATGTTTTTCGTTCATTTGTTTTTCTTAAGTCATGGAAAAATTATGTGAAATATTGCATGTTTTTATTTTAGTTAAAGCATTCCAACGGGCCCTGTCATGCCACAGCAGTTATTTCAAAGCAATAACAAACACATAAACAAAAGCACAAGATACCCAAACTAATCTATTTTTCCACCTACCCAAAGAAAATAAAGACAGGGAATTTTTGTTGAGCAGAAAGGATGAATCGATAATAAAGAACCAGCAGGGCCCCCCTTGAAAACGAGTGCCTTATAGTGAAGTTAACATGATATTCCAGGCTCTGAGGCAAACACATAAAGAGCAGGACGGCAAGAATAAGGCATAGACTGCTAATTTTGGACACCTGACGTTGAACATTTTGAAACTTATCTAGACCTCCTCCGTGTAATAAAAAAAAAGACAAACTTGATTTTGATACTAAGGAAAAAACTTGATACCACTTTGATAATTAAAAAAAAAAACACAATGAACTTTTCAACACAAAACTATAGTCTATGTAATATTACAATGTGGCCTTATACTTCTGATAGAGAACAAGATAAAGCTAAAACTATTCCGGAAAGGTCCATCTTCGTCCTGTTTATGTAAATCTTTCCAGTATCGATACTTGTTCAAATGAGTATCTAGTTTCGATAGTATTGTTTAGTATCGGGATATTGATTTTTTGAGAGCCCTAGACCCCATTTTTATAAAACACTGACCAGTCTATCCTTTCCTATAGTGTTCTAGTGGTAAACTCTTCCTTTGTGTTGTTGCTTCACTCATGAGCTTTGTTTCCTTTCGTCACTTCTTCACCTCCACATCTTCTGAACTGGTTTTGGCCTGTGTCGATGGAACAGCGATCTAATGGGAGCCATGATGTTGTAATTGTTTTGACAGGGTTTGGTTGGGTCTCTGTGTTAAATCTTTGTCCTTTGGGTCAGTTTGTTCCAGATGTTTTTTGATAGTTACCTACTGGAGTGATAGCTAATATGCAGTGGAGTGGAGGAGATTTGTGCTGATTGAAACTTGCGCAACTGTTGTCAAATATCGATGCTAATAAATATAAATAGACAATAGATATTAATCGATACTAAGTAGAGATAGACCGATATACCTGTTGTCCGATATAGCGGGCTGATATTTGCATTTTTTTAGCAAATTGGCTATTGGCCTTAAATTTCCAGCACAGGCCGATATTTAGTTTTCACAAAAATACACTACACAAAACTTCATTTGAACACTTTAGTGCACAAAACATGTTCCACAGAATGGCAATTAAGGATTCATGTTTTGTTTTTTTTTCTATTTTTGAGCAATAAAAGGCCTCTAATTGAATAGATGGAAGATATTTGACTTTAATGCTGCACTGTGGATTATTCCAAGCCAAAGCACTAACATCCCCATGGAGACCACATGGTAACGTCAAAGAAACTATTGATTATATTGTATAGAGAAGTTTTTATCATCACTGTGGTATTGAAACCAGTATTGAATATCAAGACGTCTTTTTCCTTAGTATCAAAATCAAGTTTGAAAATTTACCAATGAATATTTGTAGTTTGTGGATTATCTTCATTACGTGGCCATAAAGCCTTTCTGATTTGTAACGGTTAATAATATTGAAAATCAGGTACTAATCTATACTAAAACTACTATCAAAACTAGATCAAATCAAAATCGAGTTTGAAATTTTACTATCGTGACAACACTATGCTGAAGTAAGGGGGCAAGGAAGTTGTGTTATTTTATTTTAGCGTTTTGCGTTTTAAACTGTGCGCAGTATGTTTCACTGGGGGGGTGAGTGATGCGTTTGTTGTGTCCAGGGCGGAGGTGACTGCCCTGAGATGAGCGTTGGTGCCATAAAGATCGCCTTGGAGATCTCTTTGCCTGGATCCTTCATCTACGTGTTCACTGACGCTCGCTCCAAAGACTACAGGCTGACTCACGAGGTCCTGCAGCTCATACAGCAGAAGCAGTCGCAGGTACTATACTTTATCAGTTTCAGTCTAGTGTCGAACTGCGTTAAAGGCTGAGAGGATCTGACAGGCAGAGGGAGGCTGTTTTGTTTAATTCTGACAAGTCTTGTTTGAATGAATAATGCTGCCCCTCATTACCTCAAATAAAAAAAAAAATCACCATAGTTTATTTAAAGACATTGAACTTTATGACAGTTTTAGTTGCATGTGGATAGGCCCAGTAATTAGAGATATTAACCATAAACCAGGGAGAAATATTTGCTATTTGATGGAAAATAAATAATAATTAAATAAAACTGAGCTGGAGGGCAGGTTATAAAAGGGCCCATGTTACACTATTTTCTGATCTGTTATAATGTTGTTTCCTCATCAAAAACATACCTGGAGTCGTGTTTTGTTTCATTCACACGTTTAACACGCATGTTTAGGCTGACTTCTTCTCTCAAACAGAAACACTCCTGTTAGGAAATGCTCCACCTTGTTTTTAAACTCCATACACCTTCACTAGAATCATTTGAATGATTTCAGTCGTGGAATTGCCCATCTTTACTAAACAAAAGGTAGTAGGTAGCTGTTAACTTGAAAACTACCACTACATGACATCACAAGGTGGAACTGAGCATTTTGAGCTTTGGAGATGCAGACAGACTAATAATAAAGGATTACTCAAACATGTGTGAATAGAACAAAACACAACTCCATATATGTTTTTGAGGAGGTAACAACATTATAACAGGGCTTAAAGCTCACAAGAATCAATTTTGCGCAATATGGGACCTTTAAACTCTCTCTGGGTTTCAGAATGATGAAAAAATACGACCATTGCCACAGTGATAAACAATTTAAAACATCTTTTGAATGGGAAAAAGTCCTCAAGAAGTTGCATATAACAGGAAGCTGATAGTCCAATTTTCTGATGCCTCTAGAACTCAATCTGAAACAGTATTTAAATGTTATCCTTAAAATGGACAAAAACGTTAATTGTAAACCCAGTAAGTGATAGTACTGTCTCTGTGTAGGTGGTGTTTGTGCTGACGGGAGACTGCGACGACAGAGGTCACATTGGATACAAAGCTTATGAAGAGATTGCCTCCACCAGCTCCGGACAGGTCTTCCATCTGGACAAGAAACAGGTCAATGAGGTAAGTTTTAAGCTACAGTTTCTTTCCTTTTCATTTTTATGCCCTGAAATAAAAATTTTGTGGTTTTGTATTAGTCACAGTCTTGAGTATTTGAATTTGGTCTACAGTTCAGTTCGGGCCAACATAAATTATCTTGGTTTAAATAGTTTTACAATTCCTTCACCCATGTCCAAGTCTGGCCTCTAGATCAAATGCACAGGAAAAGATTAATTGATTTATGCATAAAATGAATTCTTCCAAGAAATGTAAATTATTACTTTTGAATCGGGACCAGACCAGGGAATAAACAGGCTGATTTTATGACTGTAAGATGTGATGTTTGGAAAGAACATGGCATTTTTACTTTTATTATGATCTGTTTCTTGAAAATAGTTTTCCTTTTTTATTTGAAGGATATTTGTCAAATTTAAAGTACCATTTTGTCCACAGCTTTGCCAAATGAATGAATGAAAAAAAAACAAAAAACTAGCCTGGAATTACTCCCATTGACACTGATAAAACCTAAAGAGCATTACACTATATTACTATTACTGTATTACTATATTTTCTGATCTATGTTATAATGTTGTTTCCTCATCACAAACATACCTGGAGTTGTGTTTTGTTTAACACATAAACCCTGCATATTTGGAGTTCCTCATATTTAGGAGTTCTTCTCTTAAACAGAAAACACTCTGTTCCACCTAGTGATATCACCTGGTAATACAGGAAATGCTCCACCTTGTTTTTAAACTCCATACACCTTCACTAGAATCCTTTGGATAATTTCAGCCTAGGACTTGCCAATCTACTGAACAAGAGGTAGCTGTTAACTTGAAAACCACTGCTTCATGACATCACGAGGTGGAACAGAGGAGTGGAGTAGACAGGACTAATAATAAATGATTATTCAAACATGTGTGAATGAAAGGTATATTATGACATGGCTAAAAGTTCACAAGAGTCATTTTTGCGTAATATGGGACCTTTAAGTCCCTCAGTCATTAATTCTTACTGATTAAAGGTGCACTATGCAACTCAAAGTGGAGACTCAGCCCAATGCTTGTCTCCATGGAGATGTCACTGCTTTGCCTGGAATGTTCCACAATATGACATTAAACTAATCTACTGTACATCTTGCATTAATTAAATTACATGTGTTTTCAAAATACATGGAAAAACATGGAAAAACACGATTTCTAGTGTAAACAAAACAATAACAAATCCATGGAGATGAGGAGGTGGCAAACCCTCCACTACAAAAGTTACAGAGTGCAACTTTAAGTGAGGTAATTCTATGTCCAACTGTTTCTCCATATTCAAATACAATTTTTTGCATAGAAATCTACCCAGCATGATGACTGTTTCCGTAATATAAACAGAACTCCACTGCAAAACTTCCACTGCAAATAGATGTATTATTGAAGTGAGTTCTGTGGCTCATCCCATCCCACTAAAACTACTGCTGGTTAAATTTACCCAGGTCTTGCACAGTAGCGGTGGGTCTCTCCTCCGCTGGGACAGAGGAAACAGGGTCACCTCACACAGGCCTGTAGACACTTCCTGATGAAAGTTGTGCTCATGTCGAGGAGGGGGTGGTGTTGTGTGCCGCTGTGGTCCACTGTTATGTCTACAACACTGTTTCTATGTGCGTGGGTGTGTGTGTGAACTAGTCTGGACAACAGGGCTGAATGATTTGGGAAAATATCTAATTCTGACCGGCATTGCGGTTATGATTGTATTTGGACATAGCTAATCTGCTAATCTGCTAATCTGCTTTCAAATAGGAAGTGAGCATGGGCGAACTTCCGGCTCCATCGAGTCTGGCTCCAATTTACTTTCTACTGAAAAACAGTCGCCCTCTCTCTGTAACTACTGCTGCCAGGCTCCTCGTTTTAATCTTAAAATGTTCGTATAGACTCGCTCTACATGATCCTGGTATTTTTATTTCGCTATTGCGTCTGTAAATCAAGATATGAACATTGATCAAGCGCCTTCTTTCTCCGAGGTCGCTCCTAGTAATGCTGTCAATCAAACCTGTTGCTAAGCGCCCGCTCCGTGCTATACCAGCGGTGCAGGCGGGAAGGGGGTTACCTTCCAACAGCCTCGCTCCAGATTACCAGCGGTGCAGGCGGGAAGGGGTGTTACCTTCAACAGCCTCGCTCCAGATTGGCTCTTTGGTTGCTATGATACTCGCAGTTGGAATTCCAAATCTGGAACTTGGCTCGCCCCTATAACTACTAGCCTCGATGAGCTTCATTTGACTGGAGCCGGACGTTCTCTTAGTCCACTTCTTTATACAGTCTATGGATTTATGTTTTAATAATATTATTCTGTTCAGAGTTCAAGTGTCATAGTAATAGACAAAAGGCATCATATGTTCCTAGAATATATATGTATGTATTCACCTAAAAACAAATCTAATTCTTGTGTGTTTTCTTTAGGTGCTTAAATGGGTGGAAGAAGCCGTGCAGTCGTCTAAAGTCCACCTGCTGTCCACAGACCACATCGCCGGGGTCAGCAACACATGGCTGATGCCCTTTGACCCCAGCCTCAAGGAAGTCACTGTGGCTCTGAGCGGCCCGGCACCACACATCGAGATCAAAAATCCACAGGGTAGGGTACTATTTAAGGGTTTTAACAAAGTGTTTTTAAATCTAAACATGTGAATACATTAAAATGTAAAGATACTGGGTATTCAGTTGTGATGGATCCTGCCCTAAAATACATGTTTGTAATCCTCCAGGTAAAGTCATAGGGAAGAACGATGGACTGAAGGAGCTTTTGCACATCCCCAACTCGGCAAAAGTCGTGAACATTAAGGACCCTCAGCCTGGAACGTGGTCTATCAAGGTAAACTATTACTTCCTACAGTTAGTGTGTGTTAGCTTCAGCGTAGTTTGCTTCTCCCTTCAGACAAAACATAACGCAGTGACCAGAGCTCTGTCAGAACTGAAAAGGCCACTTTGATGATGAGAGATGAGAGTGAAACGTATTGACTACATAGACTGTACATAGAAGTACACTACCGACCTCAGGAAAAGAAGGCCAAATAGTGAAATAAAAACACCATGATCATTTGGAGCGGGGTAGAACAATTTTAAGGTCAGAATGAGAAGCCTAAGGACAGATAACTGGAACTATTTAATATAATTTATATCCTTTTTTTTATTTTACATATGACTTTACCAATACTTCCCCCCGAAATCCTTCTTACAGAAATTTTAATCAAAACCTGTAATATAAAGTGAATTTAAACAGTTAAAAACAATTAATAATATAAAATTGTGAAAATTATAATTTCAAAAAAGAAGGAAAGATATGAATCTATGCTCCATCAAAAAGACAAATCTGACGTCCTGATGACAAACTGGGAATGATACATGGGCAGACAGACTGGCTCTCGATATAACATCAGTGGTAGAGCAGTCAGATCTACTGATGCGCAGGTTGGTGGTGCGGTTCGATCTCCCACAGATGAATGCTGTCATTGTGTCCTTGGGCAAGACACTTAACCCACCGTATGAATGGGTGAATGGTTCCTTGATGCAAAGTGCTTTGAGTGTCTAGAAGGTAGAAAAGCTGTGTGTAAATGTCTGTGATTCACTCTTAAAAACATTTGTTCATTTGACAAGATTCTGTTTTCCTTTGTGATCTTACCTGGAAGTGTGTGTGAAATGATAGACTTCTCCTTAACCATTTCCAGGGATGGCCTGTCTTTTAAAGTGACTTACAGCACAGTTTTCACCTTGAAATGAGGTCACACCCCAGGAGACAGCTAGGCCTCAGGATAGCCCGTGTTACTGCAGTAATAAATCCACCTAAATACAGTGATATGTAATCACTCTAGCATATGCTGGGGACTGTAGGGATTCACTAGAAAACCCAGATTACCAGATTATCAGACAGATAAATCTTTAACATGTACATATTTCATACTATTATCCATTATTTGTACTGTTATTGGCCTTACATGCTTTTGAGTACCTTGGCTTTGGCATTTCATGTTTTAGTGTAGGGCTGCACAATATGTCGCAATCACACTGGCACAATTATTTAAATAATAGAATGTCCTCTACAAAAAACAAAATATCTTTATCGACTTATCTCTCCGTATATATGAAAGCTGGAACTACATATTTTGGGCCTCAATATTTACCGTGAGGACTTTTCTGTGCAAAAGTGGGTAGAATTTCGGATATTTTTATTATAGTACGATCAGATTTGAACTACTGAGGGGTGACTAAGTTTATAGATAATTATTGGTACATTCTGCTATTTATTTGTTATAGCTCATGTCTTTTAATGAAAGTATTTAAAAATGGTTTACTGGGATTATCTTGCATTATTAAAATCTTAATTAATGGCATAAAGTAGTTTCAATATTATCGTTTATTGCAATATTTCTCTGTAGCAATATATATCGAGCTTCAAAATGTGTTATCGTGGCCGGTCTACTGCAACCATGTCATATTTCAGTCTTCTCTCTGCTCCTGGAGGTGTTTACAATCTGCACTTTGAACAGAATCCTACTTTTTAAACATATTTTGCAAGTCTAATCGCAATTGCAAAACTTTTTTCCCCCAAAATGTGCAGCCCAACCATATTCCACTGTAAATCTCTACTTTTACTATTCAGTTGTGTATAGACGTGTTGCTGCCTGTTGACGCAAAATATGATTCATCCCATATAGTTGTTTTATGAAATATGCACCGTAAATCCATAGGGGGGTACAGTCTATTTTGTTATCAGCTTCAGTGGCCTTATCAAAGTGGCCTTACAAACAGCATACGCCTCTTATGCCTGTCATGATAATTACTGTATCGACTTCAATAAATGATAGATTGAACAATAATTTTCAGGGGTCAGTATTTCTCGTGTGTACTCTTTCTTAGTGCAAGTTAAAAAAAAAATTATACAGCAATAAGATTTGAGCTATAGAGAGGTGAATACATACTTCTATAATCCATTATCGATACAAACTATGTGTTTAATTGTGCTTTTTATAGCTCATGTTTTAATAATATTGTACATTTAGAATAGTTTTTTGGGGATAATTCTACTTCAGGGTTATTGTGTCAGTGGCATAAATTAGTTTCAGTATTATTGTTTATCGTCTATATTTACTTTAACGATATATTGAAGTTCGAAATGTGTTATCGTGACTAGGCATGGGCTGATATTGAAATTTGGTGTCACAATTATCATGGCCAAAATAACTGCGATTAACGATTATATCATGATAATTAGTTGCCGACGGTTTAAAATTGTTCTGGATAAGAATAATTATCATTTTAATATTTTGAACAGATTCCATGTTTAAACAACTGTTATAGTATTGTACTTTGTTTTAAGTTAAAACAACAATAATCCAGAAGAAAACATCATGGAGAAGTAGTTTTTTTTCTGCACATTCTGGTGATATAATGGAGATTATGTTTGTTGGCGATTATCACTATTATTTAATTATTATCCCATGTAGGCCTGTCAAGATAAAACATTTTGAAGTTCGATATATTACTGAGGTAAATATAGACGATAAACGATATTATTGATACAAATTTATGCCACTGACACAATAACCCAAGAGCAGATTTAAACCACAAAAACACAAGCTGCAATAAATAAACAGCAGAATGAAACATGTTAGTCCTTGGTTTGCCATAGAAGTTATTAAATTCAACCTTCTGTGACTCAAATCTAGTAAAAAAAATAACCAAAAATGTCCCAGTAGTGCAAAGAAAATATACACACGATAAATATTAATCCCCCAAAATAATTTTTGACAGGCCTAACCTCTCTTCCTCTCTTGACGGCAGGACACTTAAAGCCTTATATCATTGTCATAGTTTTGTGTTTGTGTTTGTGTGATTTACTGTTTAATTTTGCCTCCCAGCGCTGCTCTTGAGGCCCACCGGTGCGTGAAGGTTTGTCTAAGTGTTACGGTTCTGCTTCTGTGCGCTTCACATGAGCTCTTAGACACACAGAGCTTTCATTGAGAACTTTACTTTCAGAATGCAGCCATTACAGTGATTCATTTCACAAAATCACAGACAGATTCTACCCTCCTCTCCTGTCCTCCTCTCCTATCCTCCTCTGTCTAACCATTCCTCTTACATTGCTTCACTAGTTGTTTTTCGCATTAGCAGCTTGTTCCACACAAACCTGACAGACTAAAAATATCCAAAGATCATGTGACGCCTGTATTCCGGGATATGGAAGAAACATGGAGAAATACTTTAGACAGATTTTTCTTCTCCCATAATACATTTTTAAAAGAATAGTGTTCAAGCTGTACCTCAGAGTTGGTTCTTACCTGTGTATTTGTTTTTTGTCGACTTTTTATGTGAAGCTCTTTGGGTAGCTGAAGTTGTTTTTAAATGTGCTATATACATAAAAATGAATTTCTCTGAATAAGAAAGTGGTCAGGATGTTGAAGTTATAGCTGTATTATTCATCACAGTAAGTATGTGCTAGTATAGTCATTTTATAAGAAATGTGCATTAGGATGAAAATCAGATATGAATCGATACTAAAACTAGTATCAAAAGTACATATTTGAGCAGGTATGGATACTAAAAAGTCACATTCACAGGACAGAAATGAACCTTTCCCTAATAGCTTTAGAATGATCTTTAGCTGTATCAGAACAAGTATAAGGCACATAGACTAGTACACGCCCATGGACCACTATGGAACCTACTGGACGACTGAGGGATTACACTGATATGAGGCCACATGGTAATATGAAAGAGAGTAGTGTTGAAAATTACTGAGAATTACTAGAATTAGAGTGTTTTATTATCACTGTGGCATCTGATTCGGTATTGAGTATCGAGTCTAGTCCTTAGTATCGAAATTGTGTTTGAAATTTTAGTATCGTGACAACACTAATGCAAAATTTTTATTAACAAAATTCTTCTATGTATCCTGTAATGGGTGTTGCTGGTCTTTTGGTACCAGACATCTGTCACTTGCATCATAGACTTGCCGTGAAATGATGGAATTAGCCACTTTAATGACAAGGGCACTCATTATAGTGATCTTAGATCGCCCTTACTTTGAACGAACCCTCATTTATGACCAGCTAAATAACTGGAGCAAGTTAGAGACTGGTGTCAGAGGCGGGCTTTAAAGTCTGGGATTGTATTGCGTTTCATGTTTGTAGCATTAGTAACTGCCCATCCCAGACCCCTACTGTTACTGCATTACTCTGTTGTTCTGGCATTGAACATCTAATAGGGTTTTTACTGTCTACAAAACTTGAAAAACAGAACTAGTTCAATTAAAACAGTTTGCAGTGTTTCAAAGTTATTCCTCACTTACCTTATGCATCCCAATTATTCACCAGGATGAGTTTTTAAGCACTTTTTACAACTCTCAGAGACCACAGCGGAGCTCTGCCATCACGGTAAAGCTAACAACAGCTAGCATGCTAATGTATGCTTCCTGATTATTGGGCAATAAAAAGATGTATAATTAGATGCAGACAGAACACAGACTTATTTTGACCTCAAGAGCTGCTTGTACAATATATCTGTACTGGGGCAAGACACATTTTGCTCAAATACATGGGAAAAATTGGGTACAGAGCCTTGAACTACTTATCTTTATACTTCACTTTTCGAGACAAGTGAGTCATTGTCTGTGACACCTCTGTGTTGCTTTAAAGTGAGGAGTTTCCACTTGTCTCCAAACCTGTGTTTCAGTGCAATTATTCAGCCTCTTCTTCAGTCACTCTTCAAAGGAGAAAAAGACCACATCAGCCGCTAACAACTCTGTGATTATACAGCTGTTTGTTTAATTTAAATCTAAAAGTTAGACACAAGGGTCTTTTGAATGTGAGCGTCTATGGACTCAGTGACTAAAGCTTAAATGACTAACCCTGAGACAAGTGTTTTGTCTTGACTAAATGTTGTGTTACACTTTTCTGCTGTTTGCAATTCATTTTACAGGGATTCTTTTAACACCACGTTGTATTTTTCAACAATAATATTTAGTAACTCACACATTTCTACACTTGTACAATGTTGAATAAGATAAGAGAACCTTCATTTGTTCCATAATGGGGAAATTGCAGTGTTGCAAGACAGAGTACAAGAAGAGTAGGAAAAAAGTATGCAATCAAAAATAAAGATAAATAACTATTAAAAAAGACTAAAATGTAATAAACTTAAGACAGTGTTTCTCAAACTGTGGTACTGCTTCAAGTGGTACCCACTGTGGTACTACTATTAGTTTAATTTACAGTGCATTGAATCCACATGTTTAGAACATGTTTAATTCTACCCAAGAATGTGTCTTTGTTTAGACCTGGTATAGTTCTGTTTTAGACATAGTTTAGATCTGGTGCTACTCAGAGAGCCAAATATGTATTTAAGTGGTACTAGATGTGAAACCCACTGAGTTAAGATACAAAAAGGTGTAAAAAAAAATCTATAAGGCTACAAAACTTTTATGTACAATAAATGGCTATATGTCTAGTCCTACGTTTAATACACTGTCTTCCTCTTCCTTGCAGACATCCAGTGAAGGCAGACACTCGGTTCGTATCTCGGGCCTCAGTAACATTGACTTCAGAGCCGGGTTTTCCAGAAGGCCCACTTTGGACTTTAAGAAAACCATCAGCAGACCTGTACAAGGTCAGTGGGGCTGTAAACCTTCAGTATGTGAGAGGAGACTAAGCTGCAGCTGTTATACATTTTCACTTTCACCTGTTGTCTTCACTTACATCTCCAGGGAAACGCTGTACACAAGCCCCATTCACAAATGCAGCCTGACCTGGGAATTAACCTGCATTTTGCCAGAACAGGGTCATGTGTAATTGTGAATGAAGCCAGAACTGATTTTCCTGATTTTGTAGATTACCAGGAATATGTAGGAAAGGTAACATGGCTCACTCCAGACTGATATACATGTATCACTTTGAATTGAGTTCTACACATTTATCAATCTGGAATGGCACTCACTGAAAGCGACCAGGGAAAGGTGGAACGTCATGGCAAATATTTTAATCTGATTGGTCAAAGCATCACAAAAGCAGAAGAAGCTGAGAAATCAAACTTGAGTCAAATCAAGTTAAGAGAAAACCACAAACATCTTACCCCTTAACAAATGCACAAATGTACTTCTGCAAATCTTTCAAAAACACATTAGTCTGTATTTCTACTAAAATAGGCTGAAGTACGTCGATCCCACGTCGTTTTGTTTGTTTTGGTTCATTTGGGTGGTTCAGTTTTGGCTCTGCCCAAACTACAATGCTGACCTGTGATTAGAGTGAATCACTGGTTAACTGGGCAATCGCAACAGTGGGCCAGACAGATAAAGGGCCCATATTACTCCATTTTCTGATCTGTTATAATGTTTATATGTTTCCTCAGCACAAACATACCTGAGCTGTGAGGAAAGGTAACATGGCTCACTCCAGACTGATATACATGTATCACTTTGAATTGAGTTCTACACATTTATCAATCTGGAATGGCACTCACTGAAAGCGACCAGGGAAAGGTGGAACGTCATGGCAAATATTTTAATCTGATTGGTCAAAGCATCACAAAAGCAGAAGAAGCTGAGAAATCAAACTTGAGTCAAATCAAGTTAAGAGAAAACCACAAACATCTTACCCCTTAACAAATGCACAAATGTACTTCTGCAAATCTTTCAAAAACACATTAGTCTGTATTTCTACTAAAATAGGCTGAAGTACGTCGATCCCACGTCGTTTTGTTTGTTTTGGTTCATTTGGGTGGTTCAGTTTTGGCTCTGCCCAAACTACAATGCTGACCTGTGATTAGAGTGAATCACTGGTTAACTGGGCAATCGCAACAGTGGGCCAGACAGATAAAGGGCCCATATTACTCCATTTTCTGATCTGTTATAATGTTTATATGTTTCCTCAGCACAAACATACCTGGAGCTGTGTTTTGTTTCATTCACACATGTTTAACACACAAACCCTGCATATTTAAGCTTCTTGAGTTCTTCTCTCAAACAGAAAACACACTGCCCCACTTTGTGATGTCATGTAGCAATACAGGAAGTGCTCCACTGTGTTTTGGATAAATTTGGATAATTTCACCCCTGGTATCGCCAATCTCTACTGAACTAAAGGTAAAAGGTAGCTGTTAACTTGAAAACTACCATTACATGACATCACAAGGTGGAACAGAGCATTTTGAGCTTTGGAGATGTAGACAGACTAATAATAAAGGGTTACTCAAACGTGTGAATGAAACAAAACACAACTCCAGGTATGTTTTTGAGGAGATAATAACATTGTAACATGGCTAAAAGCTCACAAGAGTCAATTTTGCATAATATAGGACCTTTAACTGTGAACAGAGCAGGCAGGGGGTCATTGCTGAGTGTTCTGGCATTTTGTACCTGGCACTTTACTGGGAACTATATGTGAATGTAAATTTTGTCCATTTTCCAGGTATTCCCACGCACATCCTCCTAAACACCACCGGCCTGTCTCCTCCGGCACGTGCAGACAGACTGGAGCTCCTGTCCATAAGCGGTGACGTCATCAAAACTATTCCCATCCGATATTTTCCACATCGGGAACCGTACGGTCTCTACAACATCACGGAGTTCATCCCCCCAAATGAAGCCTTCTTCCTCCGAGTCACAGGATATGACAAAGATGGCTTCATATTTCAACGTGTATCGAGTGTTTCCTTCTCAAATATTAAACCTGGTGAGTCTAGAAAGAGCTCATTTAATTACTCCTAAAATGAACTGAGAAAACGGACGGGCAATGTGGCAAAATTGTATTGGTTCATCCTAATTTTTGATTCTAGTTTATTTTCTGATTAACAGCAAAAATGGCTTTCAGTATTGATTTTATGAATGAAAGTTTTAATCAGTAGGATTTAAAAGTGCACTGTGTAACTTGGTTGTGGTTGGGGGATCTGCTACCTGCTTGTCTCCATGGAGATGTTAATGTTTCGCCTCGAATTTCCACAGGTGTTGGTATAATTGCCATATAATTGTTGGTATAATACCAACACACCTGTAATTATACCATTACCTGTGCAAGAAGTCCTTGAAAAATATAAATTCTTGCTGTGAGGGGGGTGATCTCTTTGTTGATCTGACCTGACCTTGTCCCCATAGAGATAGATAAGTTTAATGCCATACTGTGGAACATTCTAGGCAAAGCTATAACCTCTCCACCGAGACAAGCAGGTGGCAGACCCTCCACCAGAAAAGTTACATAGTGCACCTTTAGCACAAAGAAAATTCCATGTATTCCTCCAAAGTCTGAACTCTGCTCCAAACCAGGATTGATTAAAAAGCCCCAAGTTGATCATTGACTGATCTGATTGATTTTTAATTTAAATTTGATTAAAACTGCATTCTAAAATGTATCATATTGTCATTTTTTAGATGCTCCAAAAGTGTTAATGCCACCCACCACGCCTGGATACTACCTTCAAAATGGGGCCATCAACTGCCAAGTCCAAAGTCTCATCCCATTCACTCTTCGTTTTAGCAGAGATGGGAGAAAACTCGGTGTGGACCAACTCTATAGGTGAGCAGACTCTCAAATGTATGCACCAAACTTGGAAATAAATATGTATTAAATGCCCAGTTGCTATGCTAATGTGTTGTATTTATAGTAATAGGCAGTTTTCTTCTATGTGTTTTGCACTAGTGAGTCAGTGAATGCATCTTGGGACATAGACCAGGTGACATTGAAAGATGAAGGATACTACGAGTGTGTTGCGATCAGTAGCGCTGGGACTGGAAGAGCTCGCACCTTTTTAGACGTCTCAGGTAAGCCATTTTTATTGTTATATTATGGTTTATGTATTTATTTTACCTTATTTTACAAGGCAAAACATTAAGAACAAATTCTTATTTCCAGCGTTGGCCTGGCCTTATGTGATCGTCGATAATATTAAAACAATTTATTATTATTATGAGGTCAACCAGATTTTCTTTTGTAAATGAACTTTGAACAGACCTAGCACATTTATTGACTGACCTTTATTGACCGAAGGGAATTTGTCTTGCACAGTGACTCAGTGGTTAGAGTGCTACCTGTGTGTACTGTTGTTGTGTTCTTGGGCAAGGCACTTCACCCACCTTGCCTAGTAGGAATATGGTGTATGAATGAGTGATGGTTGGTGGTCAAAAGGGCCAATGGCACAGATTGGCTTCTTCACTTTTGTCAGTCTAGTAGCTTATTACCACCGAGTATGGAGTGAATGAATAATGCACAAAACTGTAAAACAACTTCAATCATCTCTAAAAGCACTATATACATGGGTTTTTGAATGCAAAAAAAATACTGTTGCCGTAGCGATTAAGAGGAGAAAAGTTCTTAAGGTGTTGCATATAAGGAAGGCAGGGGAAGGGTAAACAAAAAATAGGGCAAAAGAGTGAGTATTGTATAAAGTATTGTATAAAACGTATTATGAAAACTGGAGCTGTGGTTGGAATCAGGGCAGAGCTATATGAAATGTTATTAATGTGCTGTACCTTTAGCTCATTTTAAATTTTCTAAAAGCCTCTTATGGACAGGTGCTGAAAACCCTTTGCTATAATACTATACTTTATACTATAATTTTGCTATAAAACAATGCATCTCATTCATTCAGTGTAATTGCTATGTCCATATCAAATAAACAAATAAAACAAATAAAATAATATGAAAACAATCTCCCCGTAGCTATGTAACACTGGTAACACTGAGCTGACTACTACTGTACATGACCTAACAGTAAGGCCCAGACAGGTGATAACAGTGCGCTGGATTGCTGTACTTAGAGTAGTTATGTTAATTAACACTATGGAGAGAGCCACCCTGAACGAGTCCACGCTGTGGGCCAAAAGAATGAGTCAGGAATGCATGGAGCGGGAGCCGGTGGTAAGCATTAATCTGTCAACAAGTGTAATTACGGTGTGATGGATCTACCTGGAGAGTAGCGAGCATTTAAACTGGTAAAAAAAAGTACTACATGTGTCTACTAGGGATGGGACAAGATCTCATGCCTCAAGATATAGCAAGTTAAAATTGCCACTCGATTGTGCACACATACGTGATTTTTTTTTTACTCCATGTGTTTACATTTTACCTCCTTAGAATTATAAGGTTCTATCTGCAGTCTGGGTAGTACTGAGATATTGAGGTTTAGAGTTTTGACCACACTTAAAGCACAATGGCACAGGAATTTAATTTAGAACTTAATATATTTAATATTTTGATTTTTTTGCAGTTTGTTATTATAATGTAATGTGTGAGCTACTGTGTCCAAGTAATTTCCCTTGTGGATTGATAAAGTTTGGTTAGGGTTATGGATTCTCAAAACTTCAAACAATCAAAGAGCAGTCCCACAGTGACAACAAAAATATAAATACAATAAAAAAAATGTGGGGACAAAATTATGAACTGAACGGCACAATTTATTCATAATACATTGTCAGAATCTTGTCTTGGGGAGTGAGCCTCGTCCCATCCCCAGTATCCCATGTCTGCCTAGTAACAGTCCAAACTACCATGGAGTGTTCAACAAAGTTTTAAGGGCCAAAACTACATGCCTGAGGGACACCCTGCTGCTAAGCCCATGCAGAGACACAGTATTATAGAGCTATTAATTGAATCTTGTGGAGAATTTGATCCTTTTTCTTCCAAAACAACCCTGGCTATGTCATGTAGTCTGTGCTATGGTTGCTTTGGTTGATTGGCAATGCAATCAACCCTGTATATAAAGTAAGGAGAGAGGAGCTGTAAAACCTGTAATATGTTCCATGCCCTGTGTTGAAAGTTTATGAATAGAGGCACCCTACAGTGACCTATATGCAAAATTAAACAACTGTTCTCATAATTCCCATTGTAGTAAGTAGTGGTTTATTGAAGAAAGTCATTTGACGTTTATCTGATTTAGGATTCTTGTTCCCTGGCTTGGTGTTTTATGGATGTTTTATTGTTGTTTTATTGTTCTTTGCCTATGTATCGTATCATCTGTATATATGTTTTTGGGTTTTTTTTGGTGGTCTTTTTATGTGAAGTACTTTGGGCAGCTGAAGTTGTATTTAAATGTGCTATATACATAAAACTGAACTGAATTGGCATATTATACAGTGTGCTAGATAGATAGATTTCTGTAGTGTATGACATAAACTGTTAAGTAAATCACTGTAAACGTAGGTTTACTTTTAATTTTTTGTTTCTCAATTCTCATTATTATTTATTTGTATTTCTTCCCATTATATCGTGACCTGTATAATTACGATTGACTACCCAATTAATCTTTAAATCCCTATATCGAAGGTTTTCCAACATTTTTCGATCCACAGCCCTTATTTAACGAGTGGATCCATTAGCCCAGATATCCCTCTCTTACCTACTACTGTCTTGTAAGGAAAAACTAGCATTGATTTATGAGTATTTCTATAGAAACTGAATATGCCGTCTCTTCATTATAAGTGAAGTAGTCTAGTTTGGGCCTTTTTGTAGTAACCTCTTGGGAACCACTGTGCAGCTTATCTCTGGCTGACCCGCAGTGCTTAGACTAGTATCATAAAGACTGCACTAGGCCTCCATTGTTTTTTTGTAAATGTCGATCAGTAAAAAAAAATAAGGATTGAGTTCAGTAGCTGGAAAGTGAATGGAACTTAATAAAACAAGTTGGGTAGAAACTAGAGAGTGGTCTACTTACTGTATTTAAAAATAGTCTCTGTGTTCCCAGTCCAGAGGTACAGAGGTGGTTTTGTCTGTTTAACCGCTACATATTGTGACATTTAAATTAATTGAGTGAAACGAATCCTTTTCGCTTTAAGGCCCAGTCTTTGTTACTGGGCCAATACTGTTTTTTTCATAATGGAACGGGTCAAATGCATTTTCCAGGCGCACACACAAATGTTGAACCATTATATACAATACACATGCCAAATTTCTGTTCATGTAATCCAAGTGAGCCCTGCTGGTTTCCGAAGTGTCCTCCAAAGCATGAGCCAGTGTTTTAAAGCAATGCCGTGTTTTTACTTTTGCTTTAAACTGTATTCCTTTGGGAAACATGCATTGTCCAAGTTACAAGTCTGGTCTAGTAAGAGGCAAGCATCTTCACAGTAAGGATGCATGTATTTCAAAGTATTTTTGAGCAATGAACACACTTAAATAAAGGTCTTCATATTTCCATATACATTGCCTGAAATATTATGTAGTGGAGCTTTAAAGGTCCTTTATTACGCACAAATGCACTATGTAACTCTTCTGGTGCTTATCTCCATGGAGATGTTGTTACTTTGGCTGGAGTGTTTCACAGTATGTTCTTTTCATTGCCTTGGAAAACATGCATTCTTACTGTGAGTGGGTTCGTCTCTCCATAGCTCTGACCTGTAACCTGGCCTTATGACGCCACGTGCTTGTGCCTATGGAGAAGGTCAAGTTTAGTGCCATACTGTGGAACATTTCAGTCAAAACAATAATGTCCATGGAGAAAAGCAGGTGGCAAACCTCCATCAAAAAAGTTACACAGTGCACCTTAAAAAAAAAAATATATATATATATATTTTTTAACCTGTTTATCATTAACCATTTTCACATTTTTACTTCTGCTTGTTACATTTTGTTTAGAACCACCTCCAGCCGTCACAGTGGAGGCTAACGTCACCGCTGCTCCTGGGTCCAGTGCAGTCCTCACCTGTCATGTGGTCAGTACGGTGACCTTTAACCTCACGTGGCTCCGAGGGGGTCAGGACGCTCGGCTGGACCCCCGCGCTCACGTCCTGTCCAATCTGTCCCTGCGAGTGGACAGTGTGACCCCAGAACACACAGGCTTCTATGAGTGCATCGCTGTCAATGAAGGAGGCCCGACTGGAGAGAGGGTCTATCTCACTGTACAAGGTCAGGGCAGATTTCTTACTAGAGGTTTTAGTTTATTTAGTTTATTTTTGCTGTAAATTGCTTCCTATTAATTACAGTGCAGCTTGATCATGAAATTGTTTGTTTTTTAGTGTTGTCATGGTACACAATATGTCAGCCTTGACTTGGTTCTAAGGAAAAAGTTTGATACTCAATACCAATTTTGATTCTCCAATGCAAAAACATCAACTGAATGAACAAAAGATGCATTAAATTCTCCAATACATCCATCTTCCTCCGCCAATCCAGGACAAGGGTCCCAGACACCTCCTCCAGACCCTAAGTGTTCCCAGGCCAGTTGAGAGACATAGTCCCTCCAGTGTATCATTGGTCTTCCCTGGGGACTCCTCTTGGTGGGACATGCCCGGAAAACCTCCCCAGGGAGTTTCCAATAATTGGCTCTGTGCACAACGGTAGCCGGCTAGTTACAATCAGAGAGACAGTCTGCCTGACCATTTCCGGCGTAACGTACTGTCTGTGAGGTTTGCAGAGTTGTGCTAAAATCAGTAAATCCTGACAGATCAGGCAGTGGGCAGGGAGCTGCGGGTGAATGTCACTGACAACATGTTAAACACTTTGCAAATGCAGGGAAAACTTCACCGGAGGACACTTCTGCTTTTACAAAGGCACGTCTTTGTGTGGTAATGCTAATGCCAACTTCTTGAAACATTAAATGTAACATAACAACAAAATTACATTTGTTGTAAGGATGACTCAATTATTTTTAGGTGTAGATTATTTCAGTTAGTAGCATTCTTTAAATATTTATTAGGCTCTGAAATTAGCATTAGCATTAGCCCGACTGTTCCTCTGATTGGAACTCACCGGCTACTGCTGTGCACAGAGCCAGTTGTATACAATAATATAGTGCCATTTTTAACTTAATAATGATTTATTTAATTTCACCATATAGTAATAAACCTTCAGAATTGCTTCAAGACGCCTCATTGTATTGACACCTGGTTGAAGAATTCGATTCGTATCTTGATATTGATTTTTGGAAACCCTTGTTTATCCCCTGTTTTGATTGTCTGAGCAACTACTGTAATATTGGAGACACAAGTCCACAGATGTTAGCTTTAAAATGTCAGTTGCAACAACATTTCAATTTGAAGCCTGATTAACTTCCTATTTCAAATGCCCAAAAGGTCCAGACGGTGTCTGTGGGGGGTCATTTTACCAATACATGCATAATCCTGCGTAATTTACACCTTAAACAGTAGTTGAAATCTTGGCACAAAAGCAGTTTCTAACACATAATCTAAACCATAGGAGATCACCTTTCCTTCCCTGTATTCACCGCAGTAATTCAGTGGAAGTGTTAACATTATTTACGCATTACTCTGAGACGGCTTCCAGTAGAGTTTTCCATTTCTCGACAGCTCATATCTAACACCTAGTCTGAACTAAACCGGGAACAAGAGGCTGTGCCAAAGGGAAGTATCAAGGGCTTTACCGTCTGAGAGAAGAAGGAAGGAAACAGGAAATGATGGTGTAAAACAGTCACATAAAGCTGCAGCCTTTGCCTACTGTGAGCCAGGGCTTTTCAGGGAGCCCGTGTAGTTATGAAAGTTCAACAAGAGAGATAATACTCAAGACATTGTGTGTGGCTTAAATATGTATGTCTTAAAAAGCTGAACTTTATACTGAAATGTATTGAGAACATGTAGTGCCACCAAGATTAAAAATTTAAAAATTAAATTCTTTCATCTGGACAAAAAGTTGTTGGAGTGAAGACGTTTCACTGCTCATCCAAGCCACTTCTTTAGTTCTGGTCAGATGCTGGTGGACGTTGCCTTATACTAACTGACCAGAACTGAAGAAGCAGCTTGGATGAGGCTTTGTTCATTTCATGTACTTTGTTTAATTTGCACACAATTCATTTTTATACGCCCCTTCAGGTTTATACATTCAGTGATTCTCAAACTTTTGCAGCTAGCACCTAATATAATATAATAAATGGCTTTCCAAGTGCTAACAACTAAACCTGGACTATATCAGGCCTAAATTAGAACTAAACCAGGTCTAAAATGAGACTTAACCATGGATAAGGTAGTTCTAGGGGCGATGAATCCGTCGAATCCCTCTCTCGACTTAAACGTCATTGGTTGAGCAGTCAGATCCACTGAGCCACAGGTTGGTGGTGTGATTCCAGCTTCCACAGATAAATACTGTTGTTGTGTCCTTGGCAAGACACTTAGCCCACCTCGCCCCCAGTGCCTGCTTATACTGGTACATGAATGTGTGTGTGAATGGGTGCGTTTGCCTCTAAATAATAACAGAAGTGAGACAAACTGACACACAGTACACTCACAGCCTATGTGCATGCAGCCTTTGTATTTGACTTTGTTGCAATTACTTCACTCTGTTGTACGCCCGCAAATGGGGTATACTAAGCTGTACAAAAATAGCAGAAGTTTTTGAATGATGAAAACTGCAATATAGAACTTTTCAAAATAAACTGTCAACATAATTCTCAAAGGATTTAAATTCAACAATCCAAAAAGCTTTACTGTCTATTAAAAAGTGTTTTCATAATACTACAAAAACAAAACCTTGTCATTTATGGGTTTATATTGAAAGTGGCCCAGAAAAATATTCATTCTTTCCAGTTTTTCCCCTCAAGTTCTCCACTCTTTGCTGAGTTTTGTCTGTGGCCCGTGGTTCTGCTCTCAAACAGCTGTCAGTGTGACCTAAGGGTTTCCTAATTGCCCCCTGGTCAGGCTGATCCCAGTCATTAGCCCCACTTTGAAGTGAGCTCGATCTGCTGACACCTCACACTATTTACCAAACATTGAACTTGAACATTCACACTGTGCGTAAAGCTCCTGGTCCACCTCAAAATGAGACAGTGGCGAAGGAGTTTTACCATCTTCATTTATTAAGAACTTTTATAACTTTGCAGCAGGACAGTGGTGGATGAAATACTCAGTTTTGTTACTTAAGTAAAAAGGTAAAAAGTTACTAAAGTAAAAGTAGTGTTGTTAATTTGTTTTAGTGTAAATGTGGTGATATTGATTAAAAAATGATATGTATTTTGGCCAACAGTAGCAATACAAACCAATTTCTTAATTTTTTCTTATGAATTTTGTATATTTGTTTTTGTTTGCTCAAAGCCGAAGCTTGAACTTGAAAACTTTAGTCAGGATGTTACCACAAACCCCTCAAATCATATGAAAAGTATTTTTTACTTGTCAGTCCTATTCAAAAATGTAGTGGAGTAGAAAGTATAGGTACCCGCTCTCAAATGTAGTGAAGTAAAAGTAAAAAGTATCCACTGTCAAATGTACTTAAGTAAAGTACAGATACCTAAAAATTCTACTTAGGTACAGTACTGTACTTCGTTACCTTCCACCACTGCAGCAGGCCAGAGTGTCACAAAACATAGAATAAACAGTCACAATCAAAGCAGGTCCCAATGCAGATATTAAAACAGAGCAACAATAAGACAGAGGTCACTCAAAAGTAAATCTAAAAACACCTCACTTGTTAAAAGCCAATGAAAATGTATCTATTTTGGGAGCAAGCATTCTGTCTGTAGTTTGGGAGTGTTTTTATCATAGACAATATGGAGATCAACAGTCTCACCCACTTTGAATCCTGCTGAGTTTACAAAAGTACATTTTCCATTCATTTTTCTCTTACTTTTCTGTAATTTTAAGTATTATGATTTCAAAGGCACAACTGAGGATAACCTGCTATGTTGTAACTAATGTCCATAACGCTATTATTTTTAGTCCAAAAAACATGTTTAAAACCTAAAATTTGGACAGAAAATGTATGTCATTGTGGTTGTAAAGACAATATATTATTAAGAATTATATTGTAAATTAAATTATGTGTTTTATTTCCGTTAGTTACCACATATGTGATTAGCCCCCAGCAAGGTTTCAAACTTTTAATAGTTTTGCTGTACTTAATCAATGGGAAAAATGAACCAAAACTGCATACTCAATATTCATAATTTACTATTTTGTATATCTCCAAAACAACAATTTATATAATATATGGTAAAATAGTAAATGGTCACTTTTTTATATAGCTCTTTTCCACCTTCAAGGCACTTTACGTCAAGGAACCACTCACCCATTCACACACACATTCATACACCAGTGTACGCAGGCACTGGGGGCAAGATGAGTTTGGTGTCTTGCCCAAGGACACAACGACAGCATTCATCTGTGGGAGCTGGAATCGCACCGCCAACCTGTGTGTCACTGGATCTGATCGCTCAACCGATGATGTTTATGTCGAGAGCGGGATTCGACCTGAACAAATACAACTCAGCTACTGTCGCCCTGTAGCATTTTTTTAATATATTGCCCACCTGTGTTTGCAATATAAACATACACCAAAACACACAAGTTATTGCAAAACTTTTAAAAATATGTTTTATGGTGCACTTTGAGCGTTTTGCGCATGTTTTGAAATGTGGTGTTTAACTCCAAATAAACCAACCCAACTCGAACATCCTTGTGTAAGAACAGAAACAGATGCTAAGCAGAGGTGATTGATTTCTCTCATGGGACAGACAGGATCCTGACCTAGTTTTTTGTTTCTGTAGCATCAGTGATATACAGTACTCTGATTCTCACCTCAAAGCTTAACCCCTCAGGGCAGCGCAGAGGAGGGGGCCCTAAATCCCATTGTCTCCCCCCATTTAGACTTACTTACTCCCAAGACCACTCCTAACTTTACTGCAACTTCAAATGGTTTAAAGTGCATGTGGCAGGTTTTCATGTTTTTGTAATTATTACTTTGTTTGGTGGGATAAAACATGTGGTATTTATTGTAGTTTTTCAGCAGTGAAGTGGCAGTTTATGGAGAAAAGTTGGAACAAAAAGTTTAAAATTGCAGGAGGTTCTGAAATTGCAATTTAAAGCGCATATGACAGATTTTTATGTTTTGCTTTTTTTGTTTTTTGTTTTTTTTCTAAGTTTTTCTGGGTGGGATAGCACTTAAATATGTATTATAGTTTTACATCAGTTAAGTGGCAGTTTGTCAAAAAAAAAAAAAAAAAAGCTGAGAAGAAAAGTACAAAAATACAGGAAGTAGCAGTGAGTTCTAAAACAATTACTCACAAAGAAGGCATTTTTCTGGCTGATTTAACCGTTATTTAACACAATAAAGATGTTATCATTTATTTGTATTAGTCTGATCATAACTACTGTGTAAATTAGCTTTCAAACTTGTTTACAGTATTGTTGCTAAGTAATAGTTATGCATTTACCTCTACGTATGTCATATCTGCTGCCCCTGCCCTACAAAGAAGTAAAATTATAAACTTAACCAAAGATTTCAAAACAGAGAAAACCAGGTAAATCTTGAGCAACATCTTAAATATGATTATGTTAACTATGTTTTAGTGAAATGAGTAGTCCAACCTGTTTTATGCGCTTTAAACATGGACTCCCGGAGCAAGACATCTGGTCTTGCATCTGGAGTTTGTTGAATATATATTTTGGAATGCAGCTGAATGTAGAAAATGTACATTCCTTCTCCGTTAATATACTGTGGCTGTTCACCCTTTGAACTTGGCCTTGGCTCACCCCTCTCCTCCATTGGAAACCCATAGACCCCCTCATATGGCAGTTTGGCACGTCAGGAATCCTTGGCCTACTTTATATTGAAGAGTAAATCAATGTAATATGTTTTCTGCCCAATTTGTGTCTTATCAAATTATGGGTTTTGTTTTTTTTTTTGGATAAGCAGTGATTTACCTTCCAACACTTGCACAGAGGAATTCACAGTGTGATTTTTTTTATAGTATGATTGGTGAATATTTGTTACCTGTGTTTCTGATTGACCCCTCACATGTTGTGTTGCCTTTGACAAGTACTGTAAGGCAAGATATAGATAATAAAATGGATAATATTGCAATTGTTGTTTTGGAGATGCAAATATATAGTCTATAATCAAAAAGATAATTTAAAACGGCCATAAAAAAGAAATTAAAACAAAAAAATCTGTAATTATTTTGCACTTTTGTGTTTACAGAAACATTCACTTTTGCGCAATACTTGAAACTCAACCACAACACTTATTTACACACATTCATTTATTTAATATCGTCAAAAAATCATTATGAGAATGATTGTTAAAAATATTGTTTTTCGGTCAGTATCACCCAAGTAGATGCACTTATCAAATCATAAAAAAGAAATTAAAACAAAAAAATCTGTAATTATTTTGCACTTTTATGTTTACAGAAACATTCACTTTTGCGCAATACTTGAAACTCAACCACAACACTTATTTACACACGTTCATTTATTATTATTTTTATTATTATATCGTCAAAAAATCATTATGAGAAGGATTGTTAAAAATATTGTTTTTCGGTCAGTATCACCCAAGTAGATGCACTTATCAAATCACAAAGGCTAGAATTATTTAGCATTTGAATTTTCATTTTAGTATTTCAGCCCTCTCTTAAGTGATACTTGTTCCTGTTTGTTTTTGAATGGAATTTGAACAGAATCTTACTTGTTATAGCATAAATCGCAAATCTAATCACAGTTTCAATACTTGCAAAACTGCGCAGCTCTAATGTTCAGTCATTTAAGACAATCATCTGTACAGACATTGTTTTGTATGTCACCAATAACATTACCTTTTCTCCTGCAGAGGTTCCCCGAGTTTTGGTCCATCCCAGAAACCAGACATTTCAAAGCGGAGACGAGGTCAGGATCCGCTGCTCTGCCACAGGACACCCTCCTCCTCGACTGGTGTGGACTCACAACGACATGTTCATCATGGCCTCCAACAGGTAACACACTATTGAACTAGCTTCCCTGAAGAAGATCTATTGCTGCTATATAGTTTTAATCTATGACATCCGTGGATTATTATGTTATAATTTGCACATTTTAAATCACAATATTCATCTAAAACGAAAGATAAAGAAGCAAGTCAGCGGAAAAGAAACAAGTCTCCTGGCTTTTGTGTTAGAAAACTGCAGCACCCAGTGGGAGCTGACTACACCATAAATGTCGTCACAACAAAGAGCTGTGTAGCTGTCGGCCCCTCATATGGACAGCTGCAGATCACACCAGCGAGCAGCAGATTTTTAAAAATTTGTGCCAAAATGACTACGTGATGCTGCCTTATCCTATGCGTATCACTGATTAAGAAAATAAAATTGTAGAGCGGAGTAAGTAGAGAGCAGTGGGCGTGTGCTGGTGGCGGTGAAGGTGGGGACTGATGGCAATATGGCTTGAAAATAAGGGATTAAAGACAACTCAAACATACATGAATCACTCCAAAAACAGCTTTGAGAGAGTAAATGAGAAGGGGAAACAACTATAACAAGCTCCAATAAAAGCTGTGAAAAGTCGATTTTTCATAAGAGGTTTGCTTTAATAAAACATCTAACTTCACTCTAAAACATCTAACTTCACTCATGAACAACATGAACAAAGACTTAATTCATAATGAACAGTTTATTAAGAATGATTTAGGCTTAATAACTACTTCATTAATACCCTAACACTAATCCCTAATGCCTTAATTAAGTACCGGTAGTTACTAATTAAGTAGCACTACCTGAATCATTAATACACTATTTGTCATTAATACACTTTATTAAGGCTAATTAAGGTGTATTTCTTATAAAGTGGTACAGAAATCTTTTAAACAAAACAACTGGATATTAAACAGTGTCTCTTTAATATTTCAGACACAGAATGACACCTGATGGAGTATTTGTGATAAGGAACATGCAGAAGAAGGATGGAGGAGCGTATGGCTGCATAGCAAGTAACCAGGCTGGGACAGACTCTATGGTGGCTGCTGTCACTTACATAGGTTAGTGTGTATTTTGGCCTGGCCTTTGTTCAGGCTCTTTCCTCTGTCAGACTGAGGCTGGCACACTCAGACTGCAGTAACGTAGAAAACATCTAGTGGTGGTATGTGAGAATACAACAGGGGTGGGTCTAATTACACACATACTAAATTGTTTATACAAAACCAGTGCACTTTTTCAGTTTATAATGATGTTGGAGCCCCTTTAAGCTGGGGTACCTGATTTTCAAGCCACGAAAAGTTTTGTGTGTATTTAAATCTACATAACTAGCTCTCACAAACCTCTTGGCACATCACTAGTCTTCACATGCAAGAAATATTTTGCCACTAGCACAGCTTTAGAACATTTTTTTCAGAGAGAGAAGCAAGTGAAGCAATGTGGACCGCCAAAGGACAGCCAATCAGCTCTCATCTCAAAGCGTCATATTCTGACTCACAAGTTCGCAATAAATAAAATGTTTTATAATTAGCTGGAGAAAGTGTCCACCCTCCTGATTCTTGTCACAAAGTTCTGTATTGTTATTAAAT
This sequence comes from Periophthalmodon schlosseri, assembly GCA_000787095.1. Classification (NCBI taxonomy): domain Eukaryota; kingdom Metazoa; phylum Chordata; class Actinopteri; order Gobiiformes; family Gobiidae; genus Periophthalmodon; species Periophthalmodon schlosseri. The sequence goes on along the minus strand of KN471556.1, from coordinate 30,338 downwards.
AAATACATACTTGTCGACTGCTTTCAGAGTCTCCAGTGGTGACCGTGGCCTTGAGTGAGATTCTCATTGGCATTGGAGAAACCACAGTGATGGCCTGCTCCGCTTCTGGGATCCCCCAAGCTGAGATCTGGTGGTACAAAGGTACATTCAAAGTTCACTAGTGGAGACAGAGGAACGGCCATTTTGAACTAAACCTGTTTCCTGGACCACATTGGCAGGTGACGTGCAGCTGCAGCCTTCCTCCACATACGACATAAACAGAGTGGAGGGGACGTTGGTGATTAAGGAGACGCTGGACATAGACGCAGGAGAGTACACGTGTGTGGCTGTCAACGCGGCCGGGACTTCATCAGGAAAAGTATTACTCGACGTTGGAGGTGAGAACAAGCACAGCATTTAAAGGGGCTGTATCCAAATGTTTTCATGTAGTAAAGTAAAAGATGTCATGCCCCAGTACAGATATATTATAAAAGCAACTTCTAGGGCCGCTGTGTACTGTCTGCATCTAATTATAAAAGTTTTTCTCTTTGGCGAACTAGGAAGTAAGGCTGATTTGCTGTTAGGATGCTAGTCATGACAGAAAACGTCCGCTCTGGCCTCTGAAAGTTGTGAAAAGTGCTTAAAAACTCATCAAAGTGAATAATTAGTATGGAGTTTGGACCCCTACCAACCGTTTAAAATTAACTAGTTCTGTTTTTCACATTTTTAACATTCTAATAAAATTTACTCTATGGAGATGTTATTGCTTTTCCTGGAATGTTCCACAATATGGCATTAAGGTTATCTGTCTTGCATTTATTCAATTATAGATGGTATTATTGCTTGGAAAAATATGCATTCTTACTGTGATCAGGGTCCTTTCTCCACAGATCTGACTTATTTAACTCGGCCTGGTGGCGTCGCCTTCTTGTCTAAATGTGTTTAATGCCATAGTGTGGAACAATCAAGGCAAAGCAATAACATCTCCATGGAAACAAGCAGATGACAAGCCCTACACCAGAAAAGTTACATGGTGTACCTTTAAAAGAGAAATAAAACAACATTAATTTCAGATGGAGTAGTTGTACAGTCTAATGGCCAATGGGAGGGAAGAACTACTCTGTGTGTGCGTGCGTGCGTGTGTGTATGTGTGTGTGTGTGTGTGTGTGTGTGTGTGCGCGCGCGTGCGTGTGTGTGTGCGTGTGTGTGTGAGACGATATTGGAAAATTTAGCAATATGTGATATGGCTGTTAAAGAAGACATATTGTGCTTGTGTCTGCTATATAGTTATAATCTATGATACCCGTGAATCGTTTTATTATAATTTGCACATTTTAAATATTATATTCATCTAAAACAACGTAATAAAAGAAACAAATCCGCTCACTTTGGCGTTAGAAAACTGCTGTGCCCACGTTGTCGTAAAAATCATCACAAGTAAGGCAAGGCAACAAGGCAAGGTTATTTGTATAGCACAATTCGTACACAAAGTAATTCTGTGTTTTACAGAATAAGAAAGACATTAAAATCACAACACAAACAAATCAAAGTGAAGTTCACCGCTACGATGGATAGCTACAGATCACTCTCGCGAGCAGCATTTTTTTCATTTATACCAAAATGACTTTGCAACGCTGCCGAATCCTATGCGTATCATCATAAAAAAATAAAACTGAAGAATGAAGTAAGTACAGAGCAGTGGCCGTATGCCGGTGGCGGTGAAAATGGGGGATGATCGTGCTTAAAGATTGCTCAAACATGCACGAATCACTCCAAATACAACTTCGAAAGGGTAAATGAGAAGGGGAAACATCTATAACATGGTTAAAAGCTTGATTTTGCATAATAGGTCTGCTTTAAGAACTGTAATATCGGTATTATTGCCGATATATGCTGCAGCCCTAATGTAAACCATCTTCGTTTTTATTGGTAACTTATAATTTTTTTTTTTTTCACGTTTTTTTTCCAGCTGCCCCCACTTTTGTACGAGAGCCTTTAGACACTGCAGCAGACATCAGCTCCAATGTGACGCTCCAGTGCCTCGCTCAGGGCTACCCCCAACCTCAGGTAACATGGAGGAGACAGGACGGGCTTCCGCTGTTCAACACGCCGCGTGAACAAGGCTACGTCTCACAGAGGAATGGACAACTGCACTTTACCAGTCAGTACAACAGTAAATGAAGCACTTTTTATTTTGAATCGTATGAGTTATTACAATATTGTCATTTTCAGATCTGTGGGTGGATGATGATGCTGTTTATATCTGTGAGGCCCACAATAATTTTGGCTCAGTTCAAGCTGAAGTGAGAGTTACAGTCACTGGGCTGGGTAAGTCAGTACACAGTATGTTTACATATTTTTCGTGTTTTTTTTTAAATTTATACAGCACATTTGTATGGTATTGGGCAGAGAGGGAGAGAAAGAGTATGGGGGGGCAGGGGAGAGAAAGGGGGCTGAAAAAGAGTGAAATGTAAGTGTATGAGTTTGTAAGTGTGTAATATTTTGATAATTGATTCTTTTTGACAAATTCTCTGTATTTATTGCGTTTTCTACAAATAATCTCACTGCTTTTTAGTGAAATTTGAACAGTTTTAAAAGCCCTTCTGGGGACTGGTGTTGTGAATTAGCCTAGGCTGCAGTATATACACTGTGATACCCGCATCACATTACTGAATTGTTAATCTGTGTTTGTTGCATCCATCCCTATTCAAATACACAATAAAAAATAAAAAAATAAAATAAAACATGTAAAACAATTACAGCTAACCAGAGTGCTTCATAACAACAACAACAACACGTATGTGCTTATGTGACCATACCTGCTCGTCAGTGTCCTATCGCCTGGTTAGTATTTGAATGGGAGACCGCAGGGAATCCCAGGTACCACAGTGGGGCACCAGTGACTTTAGTGGAAACTGTCATTGTGTCTATAGGCAAGACACTTCACCCTCATTGCCTAGTGTGAATGTGGTGTGTGTGTGTGTGTGTGACTGCTGGTGCTGGTTGGAGGGGTTGATGGCTCAGATTGGCAGCCTCGCTTCTGTCAATCTGCCCCAGAGCAGCTGTGGCTCCTGTAGGATCGTAACATCATAGAGTATGGAGTGAATGAATAATGCAATGCAAAGCGCTTTGGGTGTCTTGAAAAGTGCTGTATAAATCCATTGCCAAGCACCCATAAAACAAGACTTCCTTTATGCCGTACCATACGCATTTTGAGAGAAAAATTTGAATTAAATAATCATAATCACATAGACGAGAACAAGAGAAGAGGAACAAACTCTTATATTTGGGTCAAAGGTTTTCTAACCTATGGCCCATCCCAGTTCTAGCCCTGCATCTCTTTACTCAAAAACGCTTAAGCAAAAACGCACATGTTGCCTTAGTTAGACTTGAACTGATAGATTTTACTGTCTTCACTAAGTACTTTTTTATATTCCCGTAGCTGCATCAGGGTGTCATCGCAACACTTTGCCAAAAATGAGATAGAGTTGTGGGTTGTGCGTACATTTCTGTGTATTTGAGTAGACTGAGTAGATGTATTTAACAGCTGTGGTCTGGTCTCATTATGGAAATTGTATTATAATGTGTTTACTGCATCCAGGTGTGTCGCATTCATCTCAACCTACACATACAAACATGTGTTAACAATCCAATGGAGCACATACCATTCACATTAGGCAGCTCCGTGAACTATAGGCTTAACATTTAGCTATAAGGTGTTTTCCTTACCGGGAGATAATACTAGGGTAATTTGTCAGTAGAAAAACAACATCAAATCTACCGTAAAGTCTATTATTAGCGAAAGGGTATCACACAATGTTCTATCATGCGTTACAAATAATCGTTAAAGGTGCGCTCTGTAACATTTCTGATGGGGGGTTCGCCACTTGCTTGTCTCCATGGTTTTATTGCTAGAATGTTCCACAGTATGGCATAAACGTATCTTTCTTGCATTTATTCAATTACAGGTGTTTAATGCTAAAAAGAAACGGTGAAAAACATGCATTATTACTGTGAGCCGCTTTCCTCATTGAGAAAAGCCTGAATCATTCTTAATAAACTGCGCTTTCCTCATTTTTTCTCTCTGATTTCACTGTTAATTTTTCTGTTATGTTACCGGTTGTATACAAGTGTCCTTGCGTGTCAAGTAATGCACTGTTAAATAAAATGAATTCGTATTATTAAGCAGGTGACCCTTCTCTAGCAAAGTTACATAGTGTCCCTTTAACCTTCTTCTTGTGTCATAACAACTGACTATGAACAGATTGATTATTTATGATGTAACCATTGAAAACATATTTAAATCTTGATTATAAATGTTGTGATTGTCTTGTTTGTTCTCTGCAGTCTCTCCTGTCATTGCACTGAGCCCCACAGTGCTCAGTGTTGTGGAGGACCAGCAGGTAACTTTACCCTGTGTGCTTTTGGCTGGAAACCCACTCCCAGAGAGGAGATGGTTGCACAACTACGGCCTGGTGAGTCTAAACATACAAACTTAGGTAACATATTCAACTATTTAACTATTTCACCTGAAGTGCTGTAGTAACTGACCTACTGTCGCTAACTCTGTTTCCCTTCTTATCTTTTATATTAAAGGCCCCGTATTACACAAAAGTGACTCTTTAAGCCATGTTATAATGCTATTACCTCATCAAAAACATACCTGGAGTTGTGTTTTGTTTCATTCACACATATTTGAGTAACACTTTATTATTAGTCATCTCTAAAGCTCAAAATGCTCTGTTCCACCTTGTCATCAAGCAGCAGTTTCCAAGTTAACAGCTACCTACTACCTTTTGTTCAGTAGAGATGGGCAATTCCAGGGCTGAAATTATCCAAGTGATTCTAGTGAAGGTGTATGGAGTTTAAAAACACAGTGGAGCACATCTTGTATTACCACATGACATCACAAGGTAGAACCGAGTGTTTTCAGTCTGAGAGAAGAACTCAGCCTAAATATACAGAGTTTGTGTGTTAAACGTGTGAATGAAACAAAACACAACTCCAGGTCTGTTTTTGATGAGGAAACAACGTTATAACATAGATCAGAAAACAGCGTAATATGGGCCCTTTAAGATCTGCAAGGTGCACTGTGCAGTTCTTCTGTTGGAGGTCTACCAGCTGGTTGTTATTGTATTCAGTATGACATTAAACATCAATTTACATCTATTCCATTAAAGGTCCTTTTATCGCTCAAAAAAACCTTGAAAAACATGCAGTCTTTAGAGTAGGGTCTCTCCACAGATCTGACCTGTATCTTGATTGGGTTGCGTCACCTGCAAGTTTCCATAGAGATGGAACTTTTTCTAGTGGCGTGTCCGCCACCTTCTTGTCTCCATGCAGATGTATTTGCTTTGCCTGGAATGTCACAGTATGGCATTAAACTTATCTCTCTAACATTTACTCAATCACAGTTGTTTATATTGCTAAAAATACGTTGAAAACATGTATTCTAGCTGTGAGCGGGGCCGCCTCTCCACAGATCTGTCCCATAACTCGGTCACCTCCTTGTCTCGAAGGAGATGAATATTACTGCCATACTGTGGAACATTTGAGGCTATATTCATCGTCTTCAGCTTCCTGTTATATGTAGTTTTTCATCATTCAAAAGATATATTTCGTTTGAAATTGTGAATTGCTATGACAACAGCCCAAATTTTTCATCATTCTGAAACCCATGGATAGGTTTTGTTAATGAGAAATACTAATCTGTTTTAATGTTTAGTTCTAATGTTTTTGTTCCAGTTGTTTTCGGACCAGTATTTGACCGTGAGGAGGGATGGCAGTTTGCAGATTGACAGAGTGCGCTTGGACGATGCTGGAGACTACACCTGTTTAGCTGAGAATGTTGTTGGCGCCACTAATCACACTACAACAGTCAACGTCTATGGTACAATTATACTTTTACACTTCTGCACTATTTTTTTTTAAAGAAAATAGGTTAAATAAACATAGGTCAATGTTGTTTCTTTAAGACATTTGAGTGTTTCCCTATTCAGTTTGATTAATGGGGAGTAAGAGCCTGTTTTTCTCATTGATTACACTGTCATTTGCCATTAAATTCAGGGACTGCAGATGGAAACTAGCTATTTTGCTATAATCTGGTGCGGAACATGTTTTTTATGAGCTTAATGTCTCTGTACATTGTCCCTTCAAATACATACTAAACTAAACTAAAATATTCCCTCAAGTAACAGTAAAGTAAATATTTTCGTTTCACTTTTTTGCAGTGATTCCCACAATTCAACATGGCCCCCAGGTTTTCAGCACCATAGAGGGAGTGCCCATCTCTCTTCCGTGTCGAGCCAATGGAATTCCAGACCCTGAAATCACCTGGTCCAAAGTAAGTACAGAAAAAACTTAAAATGCCCTTTAAAATGTATAGACAATATCATTTAGTCATTTTTTTTTTTTTCCTCTTTCTATTTACAAATATACTGTAAAGACAATTTCCTGAACTAGCAAAACCATTAGCTTAGCATTGCAAAAAGGAATCATTTATCCACTCACTTATTCCCACCATTTTGATTTACACTGTGGTCTAGGATCAATAAACAGCTTAGTAGGTCATTTCTATTTGCTTGTTTGTATGGATGTCTTGTGAGAATAAACGTTGCTTAATGAATCTTTTGTTTCGTAGGGCGGGGGACTGCTGCACTTGGGTGGTCCGGACTTTTCCTTACACACCGATGGATCTCTTTACATTAACTCTCCAACTGGAAATGAGACTGGAGAGTTAATCTGCTCTGCTACCAATGCTGCCGGGTTTGCCACCAGGAAAGTCCAGCTAACTGTCTATGGTAAAGTCAATACTAAAATTCTGTAAAAATTGAATTCAGTGTATTTCTGTAGAGCCCAAAATCACAGCGTTTGTCTCGAAGAGCTTAACAAAATTATTGATTTAACCAACAGAAACTTAGAAAACGTGAAACAGTGAATGGTCAAGACATTATACGTTTAGATAGAACTAGAAGAAATTGGTTTTCTCATATTGATCAATTACAATTTTCAATTCAATTTTATTTTTTCTCATTTAAAACTAATTTATAAGGCATTCGTTCTTAACTTCTGGAGCAAGGCAGACTTTTAATCATTCCCGTTTAACAAAAAAATAGTCACATTTCTTCCTCCAATCAAAGTCTGAACTCTACTGCAACCCATAGCTTTTACCTACAGAGGATTGGCTGTAGACTTCTCAATAAAAAAAATAATACCAAAGCTGATTCGATGATAAAAAATATTAACTGCCGAGCCCTACACTCAGGATGTGAGATAATGTGTTTGTCTCTTCACTTATTGGAACCAATTATTTCATTAATCAGTTTTACTAATCACTTTACTATTTAAAGCTGGTCTATGTAACTCTCTAGTGGAGGCCCCGTCACCTGCTTTTCTTGTTATTCCTTTGCCTTAAATTTTCCACAGTAAGGCACTAAACTTATTTATCTCCCTGGAGACAAGCAAGTGGTGCCACCAGAGCAAGTTACGGGTCAGGTCTGTGCTGCTCAGAGTAAGAATGCATGCAAAAACAGTTATTTAATAAAAGTAAAGTTCATACATTTATGGCTATATTGTGGAACATTCCAAGTAAAGCAATAACAACATCATCATGGAGCAAAGTGACATAGCACACCTTCAATGTACATGTAATTTAGCCTTTAAACAACTCTCAAAACTGAAAACATGTTTGATCTTAATCGATTTGTTGTGTGTTTCTGTTTAGTCCGTCCTAGATCTCGTACCAGTCCAAATGGCCCCTCAGTACCGCTGAACATGTCTGTAGTCGAAGGCGACGATGTGATTTTGCCCTGTGAAGTCCAGAGTGCCCCCCCTCCCACTTTCAGCTGGGCCAAAGAGAGGCACCTCATCTCCCCATTTTCAACAAGGTAAAAATATCACCCAAAGTTGTACTGAAGAGCAATGTTAACTTCAAAATACTACTACTCAGGCAGGAGTACAAAGTTGTGGTCCAAAAAAAGTATTTTGGGACACTACTACTCAAATAAGAGTAATTGTAAGACTAAGTGTCAGAACATAACATCTGATTTATAATTTGAAGTTAAAGGCCCTGTAACCATTTTTCCTGTAACCAAAAATTGCTTTTTCCCAGTACAGATATATTGTATAAGCAGCTCTCGAGGTAAAATAAGGCAGCTGTGTACTGTCTGCATCTAATTATAAAGTAGTGTATTGTCTGATGATCAAAAAGTGTGTGTGTTTGCACTCTAGTTGTTGTTAGCTTTACTGTCACAGCTGAACTCCATTCAGGTCTCTGAGAGTTGTGAAAAGTGCTTCTAAACTCATCGGGGTGAATAATTAGGCAGCTCAGAATCCATAAAGTAACTGAGGAATAACTTTGGGCTACTGCAAACTGTTTAAAATGAACTAGTTGTGTTCTACATGTTTTAAGACATAAAATTCAGGTACAGTGCCTTTATTGTTATTTGTAGAACTAAACAATAAATAATGCACAAAATGTGGTATTATCAAAGGATAGACACAAAAATGAGAAAAGTTAAATCATATCTGAAGAAGCGGTGAAACACAAATGCTCAAATCATTTAATATTGTCAACATAAAGCTTTTGTCACTTGTAGACTTACTCACAGTGGGAAGTGTACGTGAGAGTACTGTTACATTGTCAAATATATTGCTCAAGTAAAAGTAAAAATATGTTGTCTGAAAACCAAGGGCGGCGCCACGGGGGAGGGCTTGAGGGGGCACTAGCCTCCCCTAGAGTAGCCCAATGTACCCCCATAGTTCCCCCAAAGAGTTTTTCCCCATTTTCATAGGACATTCAATCTCTAAAATGTTCAAATGGTGACCACAAAGTGTACAAAATGTGTCTGCAGTAAAAAAGACTAACACGGTAGGAGGTGGAGGTGCGCTCACATCAAAAGGATTTAAAATAACATGTTAAGTGTGCACCCTCATTGAAGAACTGAGCACCCCCATAGCTCCTCCAACCAAAAATGTCTGGCGCCAACCCTGCTGAAAACTACTCTGAAAATTACAGTTTCTTCAAAAAGTGACTTAAAGTTAGTCAGTGTAAATGAGCACTAGAACCTCTGCTCTGTACAAACCCCTATACAAACAATGACAATGTGACCCTGTCAAATTAAACTGATTTATTTCCTCACCTTGTTTTGACACGAATGACACATTATGAATGAACCACAAACATCTGCTTCACTTTTAATAAAGATGCAAATAAACATCGGGAATATTGTCTTTATCAAATTCACTTTCATTTGTTTTGGCTGCAGCACGGTGTTTATACTTAGTGGTTTTTATAAAATGTCTGAGAAATCCCACTCCCCTGTGATCTGCTGTACCCACCGTGTCTCTGCTGCCGTAGCTGTAATTGTGGTTGGAGTTGGATTAGTAAGGCTCCGTACAAAAGGCTTTACTTATAGGTTTGTAAGTAAAAAGTGTCAGTGAAAAGTGAAGAAAGAAAAAACATTATTTGTGAATTGGAAACCTTTGTACTGGTTTGTAAGAATGTAATGCATTGTATACAGCATGACGAGCGCCCACGTGTCATTTGTTGCAAGATGTCAGTGTAAAACCGTGTAACTGTTAAAGGTGCACTATGGAACTTTTCTTGTGTGTGTGTGTGTGTGTGTGTGTGTGTGTGTGTGTGTGTGTAGGGGGGGTCACAGTACGGCTTTATGTCTATAATCTATGCTCAAATATACTTCAGAAAAAACAAAGATATGGAGATAGATACGTTTAATGCTACATTCCAGGGAAACCAATGACGTGGCAGGGGGGGGACCCTCCACTAGAAAAGTTACATAGTGCACCTTTAAGTATGACACAGACACAACGACTGAACCTCCTGGTGAAGTAAAAAAAACAAATAAGGCAGAATCTGTTTAACACAGAATAATATCAGCGGATTTACCTAGTTTTTGAGACAGGAATTTCATGGGACTTGGAAGTAGACACAGTACAGCTATGACATAATCTGGATTATTTTAGTTTATTGTCTTGGGATGTGAAATTGTCAATGCAGCACTAAAAAGCAAAAAGTAATAAAACAGTTTTAGGTGTTTTGCAGTTTTGAGGGATAGATGAAGTAAGAGAAATATATTGTAATGGGTGTGCTACAGTGTCCAAGACATTTCCCACATGTGTTACAGTGTGTTAATGTAATTTATATGCTGATATCTTCTTCAGACACTCCCAGCTTCCCTCAGGCTCACTTAAAATCCTGGAGAGCAGAGTATCTGACAGTGGGCTGTATGTGTGTGTGGCCTCCAACATCGCTGGTAACCTGACACAGACCATCAGACTCAGTGTTTTGGGTAAGAAAAACTCACAAAAACATAACTGAAATAAATACGTGAGACAAGTGTTTTCACAGTACTAAAATTTCTAATTCTATTTTGCTTGATACTCTTACTGGTAATTTTGGTGCCATAATAAATAAATAAATCTAATGCAAACAGACAGTGCTTAGGCCTCAAGAGAAGTCTGTGTTCAAAACAGAAAGTGCTACAATTATAGAAAAAAATTGTCGAAAAATGTATTTATTGTACATTTTGTCTTCATAATAAGTAGTTTTGTGTTCTATTTTGAGATTTAGGTTAGGCTAGTATTAGCTCTGAGACACAAGTACCTACTTTTATAAACACACACGATTCTTGCATCGTGGTAAAGGTCTTGATCATCTATGATCATCCATCGGTAACTTGCTGTTTGCTGTTTGATGTTTAAATATTAAGTTATTTTAGCAAGACTCTGCTAAATCCTCAAAGAGAATGAATGGTGCAGAAGAACAGCTCCGCACTTTTTGAGAGAACCGGAACTAGCTGGGCAGCTCTGTGAAAAGGGCCTATTGACATATTAATCTTACAGCAATCACATCAAACATACAGTTGAAACTAGAAGTTTACATACACTATATAAAAAGACACACTCCCAGCTTCCCTCAGGCTCACTTAAAATCCTGGAGAGCAGAGTATCTGACAGTGGGCTGTATGTGTGTGTGGCCTCCAACATCGCTGGTAACCTGACACAGACCATCAGACTCAGTGTTTTGGGTAAGAAAAACTCACAAAAACATAACTGAAATAAATACGTGAGACAAGTGTTTTCACAGTACTAAAATTTCTAATTCTATTTTGCTTGATACTCTTACTGGTAATTTTGGTGCCATAATAAATAAATAAATCTAATGCAAACAGACTATGACTATGACTTTAAACAATTTGGCAAAACAAAGATGACGATGTCATGTCTTTGGAAGCTTCTGATTTATTGACAACATTTGAGTTAACTTTTTATATAGTGTATGTAAACTTCTGGTTTCATCTGTAAATAACATATACATAACAGATCACATATTTATAACAAAGGCACATTTTCAAGATCAGATGCAGCATAAGTACAACTACAAAAACACAAACTAAAGTAAACAACATTAATATTGGTATGGTTTATGATCTCTCCTTTTCTTTCCAGTCCCTGCCCGTATCCAGGCCGGTCCCAAGGTGATGAAGGTGCTGGTGGGTCACTCGGTGGAGCTTCCCTGTGTGGCTCATGGTTTTCCAGAGCCCAAACTCTCCTGGAGCAGAGATGGAAGAACGTATCCATTGTCTCGGGACGGGAGCCTGGTTTTCACTAAGGTCTCCCTGGATGACGAGGGCACCTACACCTGCACAGCGACCAACAGCGCAGGCAGAGATGAGGCGCGAGTTCAGATGCTAGTGCAAGGTGTGGAGAAGTTTAAAGGGCCCACGTTACACTATTTTCTGATCTATGCTATAATCTTGTTTCCTCATCACAAACATATCTGGAGTTGTGTTTTGTTTAATTCACACATGTTTAACACACAAACCCTGCATATTTATTGGTTCTTCTCTCAACCGGAAAACACTATGTGCCACCTTGTGATGTCATGTGGTACTACGGGAAGTTCTCCACTGTGTTTTTAAACTCCGTACACTTCAACTAGCCTTGTGATGTCATGTGGTACTACGGGAAGTTCTCCACTGTGTTTTTAAACTCCGTACACCTTCACTAGAATCATTTGGATCATTTCAACCCTGAAATTTCCAATCTTTACTAAACTAAAGGTAAAAGGCAGCTGTTAACTTGAAAACTACCGCTTCATGACATCACAAGGTGGAACAGAGCATTTTGAGCTTTGGAGATGTAGACAGACTAATAATAAAGGAAGGATTTGTCACCTGCTTGTTTCCATGGAGATGTTATTGCTTAGCCAGGAATGTTCCACAGTATAGCTTAAACATTTTCCATGGTGACAAGCAAGTGACGCCAAAGTTACAGGTCAGATCAGTGGAGAGGCAACACTGCTAACACTATATATTTTAAGGAACAAAAAAATACTAGATAAATTAGTTTGATACCATACTGTGGAACATTCCAGACACAGCGGTAACATTTCCATGGAAACAAGCAGGTGACAGATCCTTCACCAGAGTTACACAGTGCACATTTAAGTACATTTTTCTAGTATGTTGTTCAGGATGATTTGCTCAATGACATTTTTTTTCTTTCTCAGTTCCCCCTGTGGTTGAAGTCCTTGAGCCCCCATTCAACAGTCCACTCCAGGAGCGCACTGCAAATCAGAAAATAGCCTTTCCCTGTCCAGCTAAAGGTACAGTGTTAACAGTATTATATTACTTTGTCTTTTCCATGACAACAATAACTAAATAAAGTAAACCACTACTGTTGTTTCTGTCAGGTCTTCCGAAGCCCGTGATCCGCTGGTATCGCAATGGTCAAGAGCTGACCGGAAATGAGCCGGGCATTTCGATCCTGGAGGACGGGACTCTGCTCATTCTGACCTCCATCTCGCCACTGGACAACGGAGAGTACACGTGTGCTGCGGTCAATGACGCCGGGTCCACTGAGAAGAAGTATCAACTCAAAGTCAACGGTAAAACCCTGTCTGTTTTATCCTGGGATTATTTATTTCTTTATTTTGGTTTTACTTCAGATTATTTGGTCCATAATTAAAAAGAAAAGTGCAAGATACAAAATACACAAAACTAGTCCAGAATAATGGCTAATGGAAAAAATGTTGCTGTGCTTGAAAAAAATGACTTGAACTTTTAACCATATTATAATGTTTTTCCCGTATCATTGGCTTTGATTGTTTCATGTATTTTTGAGTAATCCTGTATAGTTCTGAATTTGAGTGCTCTAAGAAATTCAGTTTGCACCTACCCTGCTATCCTGTATTTACTTGCAATAATTGAAAAATGTTGATATTATAAGGTTAAACAGTTATAAAAAAAAAAGCTACCTTCTACTGTGAAAAATTGCATGGAATCAGTTCTACAATTTTAAACCTAACCCTAACTCAATGGACCTGTTTCTATTATGTATTTTCGGATCATGTCTTCCCTAAATGTTACAAATATTTGTGTAATTTTCAGTCCCCCCAGATTTTGTCAGCAGTGAAACTCCAGGCAATGTCTCTGTCGTCCTAAACCAGCCCACCTCCATCGTGTGTGATGTGACAGGAAGCCCACCTCCTGTGATCACCTGGTACAAGGACGGCATCCCTGTAAGTCAACACACTGAATATGGACTGATAATTTACTGTGTACTGCATTTATAGATGGTTCATTTGATTCTAAAGGAATCCTGACTACCTAAACCTCAGCACCTGCAGCCAATCATTAGTCTGGAGGTTCTGAGCTTTCACATGAGGCATGGCCTGTCCATATACTGAGAATGAGCAAGCTCGTATACAGAATCTTTAAAAACAATTGAAAGCAGTGGCTACCTTTGTTTCATCTTAAGTTAGCTCATTATTAATTCTGATTTCATAATTTCTGTGAGGCCTGTCATTATGAGAAATAGTATTTAAATGATTAATTATTTCCTTTAGCTTGTGTGATCATGCCAATAAAAGGTTAGCTTTAGCTGTCCTTAATTCCTGCACAACTTTATTGTCGCAGTGTTTAAATAGACGCATGTCATTATCAATACCAGATTTTAGGGCTTTCTTCAGCAAATAGTCTCTTCTCCTCATTAGGCTCCAAATTTCTCCAGTCAGCCATGGTAAGTTTACCTTATCCTGCCTTATTCGGCTGGTTCCCAGCTGATTACGCACCGAGACTGGCAGGTACTCTCCTCTTCTTGTCCTC